>VMDO01026403.1:0-26758 GCA_007922755.1 Pedetes capensis | reverse complement strand
TTTTTGCTTTTGTTGGTTTTTGTTTTTTTGTTTTTAGTAACTTGGTCATGCTAGGCAAGTGTTCCACCACTGAGCTTCCCCTTTTTTATTTTGAGATGAAATCTCATAAAGTTGTGCAGGCAGCCGCTAGCCTCACACTCCTGATCCACCTACCTCAGCCTCCTGAATCACTTGATTTCAGGTATTCACCATGGTGCCAGGTCTAAGAAAATTTCCTCCAATATTTCATTCTTACAACTAGAAGGTAGGATAGACATTTTCTGACCCAAATTCCTCAACTTTGCAGCTGAAAATTCAATGCATGTAACAGTTCAGTGGCTCTCAGGATGGTACAGTTCAGGGTCAACCTCAAAACTCAAGTCTGCAGACTTTGCATTACTCCTTTTTCTTCAAACAGTAGTAATTTGAGCATGTGAGCCAGTATTCATTACCATGCTTCAAATCAGCAGAAATCATCTCCCTGTTGTCTGAAACAGGCTTTTGTAGAACTGTGGGGCTTCAGTCCAGAATATTGCATTGTCCACTATATATACCATCCAGGGTTGGAATCTGTTTGTTTGTTTGTTTTCCTTGAATTTTATTTCTAGACTGCTTTCTCCTTTCCTTTACCTCTGGCAAACTCATTTCCCAAAAATCTCCAGTTGTCTCATTGACACCACTCATTGCCCCACCTGACTCCCAGGTTGTAGGAATTGAGTTCAGTTCTGAAGACAAAGCACTTAAATCTACTTCTTTCTCAGGCATTCATAGACTTGGCACATAAGTGTTTTTCAGCAATTAGCCTCATATCCTAATGGAAGGTGCAATTTTTCGTTGTCTATTGGGTTTTCCCAGCATCCAATCTTGAATAAAATATAGAGAAAGGTCACAGTGGCATCAAATACATCTAAAGAGAAAGGAAGCCTGCTATTCAACAGTGCCAGCATTTTGCTAATTCCAGAAGCAGGGCCTTTGTAATTAAGTATGCAATTTTACACTTTCATCATATCCCCACTCAGGGCTTATTAATCAGAACTGTCATCCTCACTTCTCTATGAACCACAAGCTGCTGCTCTGCCCATCCCTGCCTATGTGGATGCCTTTGTGTTAAAAGTAGGCCAGGTCAGGGACCACCACCAACAAGCAAGGAGTCTGCTAAACTGGTATGCTGAGCAACATGAGGCACTACTGGGAAGGAAATAAGAAATGCTTTCAAAAAAAATTTCTGAAGCCAAATAGTATCATTAATTCCTCAAAAGAAGACCTAATATGGAGAAGTCAAACCTTGTTTTTGCTTAAATATCAAGAACCTGTCAACATGAATAATATACAACATAGAAATGTAATTCAAATCAACTAGCATTTATTGAGTTCCTAATATGTAATAGGGGCTGGAGTTTAGCTCAGTTGGTAGAGCATTGCTCTGCACTCTCTGAGAACCTGGATTCGATCCCCAGCATCACAAAAATGGGGAAAGGACTTGGCAATCCACTATCAAAACAGCCCCTAAACAATCAGCCATTGAAAACCCTATGAGGATTGCTATGAGTCAGACCCACTAGATGGTACCTACTAACAGCAACAATATGTCAGATATATATATATATATATACATATATATATATATATATATGTGAAAATTTTCTTCTCTCCTGGTAAAGGAGAACTAAAAAAAGCTACATTTAATCACATATGTTAATGGAGATATTCCCCTCGTGTCATTGTTTTTAGCACTTTTTGAAGAAGATAACTTCTGTCTATCATATTTCTTGGCAAGATTTATATGATCCTTCATATTATAGATCTATTACATGTCTTGAGTATACTCTCATTTCCTCAACCTCATCATCACTCATACTTAGATGTAGGACTATAAAAAGACATGAAATTTCCTTTGAAAAAAGGCTCAATAGATTCAAATTCCAAATACGTGTGTGAACTTTTAACTAGTTATTAAAAGTTTCTTACAAATTGAGCTATTTCTTATCTTGAATATATCTGATTAAGATTCCAAAAGTGATTAGCAAAGCAAATTTTTCTGGTCATATATGAGCTCCATTCATTTTGTCAATGATAAATTGAGTCTGATGAGTTTGAGTGAGAGAGATTTGAAGCATAATGATATTTTGTGCCCATCAAGTTCTTAGTAAATAATAACAATTTCATTTTTAAAGAAAGGTGACTTTTATCTTCCTTATATTGCATGAGCTTTCAAGTTATAATTCTAACTATTAATACAACTTGCTTTATTGTTTTTAACAAATATCACCTCCTAAGTAAGGTGATTATTAACATCCATCATTTTAAAAAATAGTTTCATTGAAAATGAAGAATTATGATGAGCGCAGACCCTGGTTTTCTAAAAGAGTATTTTTTCCCTTCCTTACAATGACGAGATCTGCAGCCATCCATGAAACATGTTTAACTCAGTATAATGGAAAGAATGTAGTATCTTTAGCTTTTTTCAAATGAGTTTGTCATTTATCCACATATTTCTAGTAGGCTCTAATACCAAGAAAGACCGAAGCCAGTGGATCATCAGGCAAAGCCTAGCTTAAGTTCCTATCTACTTAAATATGTATCTTACGTTGTTAGCCTCAGCATTGCAATTTTCATCCATGGGTCCAATCCTTTAGCTACCTCATTGTTTCTAAAGGATTCTAAAAGCATAAGTTTGTGCATTTGTGTATGGGTAGGGCATAATTTCAGAAATAAAATATGAAAGAATAAATGACTTCTTAACAAATTAGGAGAATTGGTTTTGAGATTCCTTAAGTATCACTTCAGAATTCAGAGAAGAGAACCCTAGAGTAAACAAAATATGTAACTATATTAAATAATAACACTTAATATTCATTTCATTTGTAGGTGCTATCATTGCCTCCGTTCTACAGACAAGGAAAATGGGTCTAGTAGGAAATGAGTAACTTGTTCAAGTCCACTCTTTACCACAGTACTGCATTATTGTATTAAAATTTTTATTTACTTACAATTTGGAAACATATTTCCCTCATAAACGCAGTCCTTTTGTGCATGTAATCTTACTATGTTTTCCCCTCTTTGGCTAAAATAAAATTGAAACATTTTACATTTCCTTAATTGCCAGCAGGTGTCCAAAGTTTTATTTTTCCATATTTGGTGTTAGAATACTAAGATCTCAAATTAATGATTCCTGATGAATCTGAAATAAATAAACAGGAATGCTTTTTAAAGTAATTTCCTACTTGGTGATTAGTTCTCTCTCTCTCTCTCTCTCTCTCTCTCTCTCTCTCTCATATCAATCAATCAAATCTCTGCTCTGTAAAGTTTTCAGAAGTTAAATGTGGAGTCATTTTACTCTAAGTGAAAGAAGTAACAAGAAAATGACTGGCTTCACTTCAAATGATGCAAGGAGAAGAGATGCTAAGACTAAAGGTTAAGCCAGAAATGAAAGGAGAGAGAGTAGAAATCATTGAGAGATGGAAACAATGAAAATATACTACATGTTTTGCCCCCTCCATTCTCTGCCCTTGTGTGATTTTTAAAATAGGGATTATAGAATTAGCATATGAATCTTTAGTTCTTTTTATTTCTAATGAAAAATAATCCATCTATTCCTTGGTATGCATCTTGGGGCTTAAATGATTGCTTTATCACAGGAGGTTAGATCACCAACTCCTCAGGAAAAATTGAAGGAAACTATTAAAGCTTTGCAAGTGGAAAACTATATACCACTTTTCTTCTTTTTTCTTCTTAATTTAGGACTTTGATCTTCTTTGGCAAAAATTAATATAAGAATATTGAAAGTAGATGGTTTATATTTTTATTATATAATATATGTTACATAAAAATTTATGTTTAGTATTTATGTATGTGTATATATGTACACACACACACACACACACACACACACACACATATATACTATTCAAAGTCTTAGTACTATGCTAGAACAATCACTTAAATAACTTCAGTGAATTAGCCACTTGGATATGCAGTATCAAATGATCTCATTTATGGTGTCTATCTAAACACCTCAAAACGGTGTTGGTGAAAATTTATTTCAGACTTGCAATAAGATAGTGCCCTAGATGCCCTAGATTCGTGAGTGAGTAGGTGTAGAGAATACCAGGAAGAAAAATACAAGAGCAGTGATGCTGTTACCATATCTTGGACTCAAGATTGTCATTGGGGCAAGTTCTACCAATCACATTAATTCTTCATTAACACTATGATGTCATACTTAATTCAGTAAAGCTGGTTTTCAACTTGAACATTAGCACCTGTGCTCCTTAGGTATAATTTTGTGTCATTCTCAGTCATTGGAACCGCCTATCTAGGACCACAGCCTACCAGGACACTGTTGGGATTCTGCTGATGGCATCTCTCAGTACTCAATATATTATCTTTCTTGATTTAAACTTTCATATTTCATTCAACAAAGTGAAAGTTCAAAGAATTATCTTGACTTCCTTCTACTTAAAATATATAAGTGGCATTTGTTACTTAACTGTAACTCCTTAGAGCCTCACGCCCCATCACCAAGCTGTTCATAGAGTATTTCTCCCAGAGGCCAATTGACTTCTGGCAAATAGAACTTTGTTCAATTTCTTACATTCCAAAGATAAATTGTAGTACCTCTCATGATTGGCTATCTGGAAAATGACTGACTAGCCTACCCTTCAACTGACTTTGTATTTATCATAGCACTGATTGTAAGAGATATGAAAAGGAAGGGCAATTTTCATTATGAAATATATTGTTGGTATAACATTTAACAATGTTAAAGAGCAACAGTGTTGAAACCAATGTGGTTTATAGTATATCTGGAAAGTTGCCATTTATGCATGTAAACATGGGCAAACGACTTTATACTTGTAAAGCTCAGGTTTCTCAACTGTAAAATGAGAATAATCATAGTTCCTAGCTCAGAGGACTGCTGTGAGGATATTTGTAAGCACAGAACAAAATTGTCTTGAGGACTCAATAGAATTGTACACATAAAAGTAAGTATCCTATCACAGTTCATCTGTCTGTTTCCTTTTCTTCCTCATTTACTTTGGGAGAATTCAGTGCATGGGATTTTCATGTGCTGCCAAAATCCTGCATTTGGATGGCATTTATGTTTCTTTGTTGTTGTTGTTAGGTGCCATCGAGTCAGTATCTGACTCATAGCAACCCTGCATACAACAGGCAAAACACTATTGTTAGTACATCTCTTTTGTTCATAGGGTTTTCAATGGCGGATTGTTTTTTGGGAGTGGGTTGCCAGGTCCATCTCCCTTTATGTTTCTAGGTATTTTTAATATGTTATGTAGAAGAAAAGCTTATAAGAAACCTAGAAAACAATGATTATCCTGTCTTCAATAAAGCCAATAGAAGAAACATTTCCTTAGGAATTATGTTGAATCATACTGGAGATGACTAATATTGTTTAATATTCTTTAAGATGTTTAAGAAATGGAAGATCTAGCCATATATGTTTAAATAGATCAATTGATAAAGTAGAAAGATAGATGCCTAATTAAGGGATAAGTAGTCATAAAGAGACATTTATAGATGGGAGGATGGATGCATGGTCAGATGGATAGGTAGGTAGGCAGATGGATGAATGGATGAATAGACACAGAGATGTAAGGATAGATTCATGGATGGATAGATGGACAGACTAAATGGATAGATGGATAGATAGACAGATGGGGGATGAATGGACAGAGATGTTATAGGAATGAATAAGACATGAAAATATCATGACATGAGATTGAGGAAAAGTAAGGAATAACCTATAACTCCCTCCCCCTTTTGAACTATAGCTAAACACACTTATTTTTTTTAAGCCTTTACTCTTCAGAGTGCTGCGTGACACACCCAGCTTGCAAGCAAAACTTGGCACATTTTCCTAGAAATTTTGTAGTCCTCAAGTATTTGGAGCTAATTTTTAAATATGTCCATGGATGCTTTTCTGAAGCTTTATAGTCTTGTTGATACACTCTATAAGAAATGATGCTGCAAAATTTGCTGCATTGTTCATAATATTTGAGCATTTTAGCTCAACTAAGTAAAAGTGGCAACAAGGGTTTAGTATCTGAGTGTGTTTGAAGAGCAGCAAATAGTTTAGAATCTCTGGGTTCAGTTTTGAAGTCTAGGTGAGGAGATTTACATCTTTCAGGAGCATGTCAGAATCAGCAAAGGAAGGTGAGAATGTGACAGCTTTCAATATAGTGAACTTAAGTATTGTTGTTGTTGTTAGGTGCCGTCCAGTCGGTATCCTACTCATAGCGACCCTCATAAGGTTTTCAATGGCTGACTGTTTCGGGATTGTCTTGGGAGTGGATTGCCGGGTCCTTCTCCCATTTTTGTGGTGCTGGGAATCGAACTCAGGACCTCAGAGACTGCAGCTCAGTGCTCTACCAACTGAGCTAAATCCCAGCCCCGAACTTAAGTATAAATGTATAAAATTCCATTTAGTTTACAATGCTTTCATGGAATATAAAATTATACTAAAGATGATTCTGTATGGATATGTTATAAATATTTACAGAATAAGTTCTTTTGCAAGTGGGTAAAGACCTCTGCAAACAGCCAGATGGAGAGAATTACACATTTATGAACAAAATGCAGATAATATTTTTAAATTAAAAGTTTGTAGACCCTTATTAGAAACCCATATACAAATAAGTAAACTCCTTTTGTCTTTATATGTTAAGACATGGATAATTTGCTAAGATTCTGCAGGAATTCCAGAATATAGTCATAATTGCCAAAGAAGAATTTTATGTTCATATGAAAAGAATTCCTTTTCAGAAAGTGGTTCTTTTTTCACTTTAATTAAGTGACTATAGACATACTATGAGACATGTGCAGGGCTGAGGTTTAGCTCAGTTGACAGAATGCTGCTTTGTGAGCTCTGAGGCCCTGGGTTCAATCCCTAACTCACAAAAATGAGAGAAGAACCTGACAGCCCACTCCTGAAACAATCCCAAAACAGTCATTGAAAACCCTAATAATAGCAGAGAAGCACTGACATAGTGCCAGGCATAGCACTATATTGGGGAGTGTTTCATTCTGTTGTACATAAGGTCTCTATGATTTTGACCTGACTCTATGGCACCTAACAACAGCAATGAGACATTTGAGAGTTTTAGGAGATGCTAAAACAAATGTAAAGGTATCAGATGCCAGGGTGGTATGGCTGTAGATATATACAAACATATACATGCACATACATATGTATATATATATATACACACACACACATATGTTTATATATACACGTTGCTGTTATTATTAGGTGCTGTGGAGTCAGGTCCAACTCATAGAGACCCTATGTACAATAGAATGATACATTCCCCAACACTGTGCTATGCTGGGCACTATGTTAGTGCTTCTCTGCTATTCATAGGGTATTCAATGGCTGATTGTTTCAGGATTGCTTTGGGTGGTGGATTTAACTGTTCTCCCATTTTTGTGGTGCTGGGGATCAAACCCAGGGCCTCAGAGAGTACAGAACAGCACTCTACCAACTGAGCTAAATCCCAGCCCCAGCTTATATATAGGGGTGTGTGTGTGTGTGTGTGTGTGTGTGTGTGTGTGTGTGTGTGTGTTTTATTTGGAGCTATCATAATTTAGTTAAGGGTTTTATTCCTTTGGAATTGTGGATCCCATTTTATTTCTGTTTGGTTCTTGTAAATAAACACAGCAATAATTTGAAGTGTAGTTAATCACAGTGGCTTTTGTTCCTATTAGAAATTGTTATTCTTTGTTTGGCATTGCCATCCCTAAGAATGAGATGATGGACTAGAATTTGGGAGGAACCAACTAGAATAGAAAAGATATATAGATATATAAAAGAAAATATGAAAGACAAAATATATAGCTCAATGGCTAGTTCAAATAGGAAAACAAATTTAACTGTTCTTCCATTTCAGTGACTAAAAAAATGGTGGCAATTTTAAGAAAAATATGAAAGTCAAGCAGAGTAGCTAGTTTTGATTGAAAATTATGAGCACAAATTTTAAAAGTTAGATTTGAAGAAATAGCAGGACATTCTTTATAAATCCCCGGTGAACAGACTATAATTCAAGAGAGAATCCTAACTACAATTATGGATATGGTAGTCATCTGTGTCCATAGATTGCAAGCTTTATATATCAGAAATTATCTGTTATTCTCAGATCTGGAAATGCCAGTATGTGGGCAATTTTCTGCCACTCTTTCCAATAAGATGTTCACCTTCTGATTTCATTGTGATCAGTAAATTGCCTCAAATTTCATACATTGTTTTTCTTCTATCAAACTCAAATCTCAATCCACTTTAAGTGTGAATGTTTTAAAACAGCATTGGGTATATGCAAACTGAATAATTATATCTTCTTTACCTGAGAAATATGGAAGCATGAAAAAATAATAAATCTTTTTCCTCAGTCAATCAGAGTAATTTGGGTCTACAAAGGAATATCTGAATTACTGTAAAAGAAAAGGAGACCTGACAATTTCTGTTTGATTGTGGGATGTATAGCATCATCAAAATGACAAGGTAAATGCTGAGGAACATTTTTCTGAATGTTGGAAGAATTGACCGGGTATTCAGTAGAAGCTAAATGAAAATGTCAGAGTTAACGATGAAGATTTTACACTTTAGCACAGTTTGATGATTGGTACATATCAAGATTTGATTGTGGCTTCAGGAAAGTAGGAAGTTGAACTTTCAAAGGTATTTCCTGTAATAGAATGATCCCTTATTTTCCATTCAAAGTATTATTGGATATATACATTTTTCTTAGCATGTTATGAGCTTAATATATGTGTCCCATTCATCACATTTCATCCTTTAATATGTATATTTTTCTAAATTGATTTCCTTAAAAGCATGAAATATTTCTAAGCTTTTCTTAAATACTAATCAGTAACAAGGATGTACAGAGTATCACATGCCTAGCCCAGAGCTTGGCATTATGAGAAGCTTTCAACATTCTACAGGTACCTAGAATGGTGGTTGGCAGGGCCTCTGAGGGTAGGGGAAATGGGGAAATGGGGAAAGGACAAAAACTTTCAGTCATAAGATGAGTAAGTTCCAGAGATTTAATGTACAGTATGGTAATAGAATAGTTCTCCAATGTTCTCAACACAAAATCTAATGACAATTATATGAGCCAATGGATGTGTTAACCAATTAATTATGGCAATTATTTTACTACATATGTATATCAAAGCATCATGTCATAAACCTTAAATATATACAATTTTATTTTCTAAGTATGCCAAGATAAGGCTGGAAACAAAATAAACCAGGATTTGTGATATCATAAGGCATTTGTGAAATATTATTTATTTTGTCCCCCTTATAAAAAGTGAGTTTATTAAGTTCATTTATTTATTTATTCATTATTGGTGTACCCTTAAGGTAAATATGATATAGCCTTGCACTTGACTATGAAGAAATTACAAAGTACTTGGGAGGAATATTTGGACAATCATAAAGTAATTATTCAACATTTCATTCTAGGATAAAGAGGAGTGGGAGTGTTGGGTGGAAATATCTGACTGGTTGACATAAGCATCTTCTTTTTGATGGGAAAAATCACCTGTAGGAACACTGGCTTTTTTAGCTCCAGGACTTTACTTTTAGGGCCATAGGAGAGAGAGGTCTGGACAGTGAGTGGATCCTTATTCACCTGTCTTAAGAATGACTAAGAATTCCTGTGCTCTTTCAAGTGGTTGAGTTTCTAAATAAATAGTATCCTGGAAAGAGTAGTTAAAATAAGTGGCTAATTAAAAGCTTTTGTTCTCTGAACTTCTGGAAGCAAATCAAAGTGGCAGGCTTTCACTCCATGTCATTTTTCCAAAACCCAAAAGGACAGCTTGAGACAACATATCTGAACATTTCTTGAGTGTCTAAAAAGAAGGAGCTGGGTTGAGTTCAGCTTAGACTGGAAAAATATTGCTATGTTTAGAATAAACAGCACATTTTTTAATTTAACATTTAGGCAGAAAATCATTGATTTCTCATTATTAGTAAAATAGACATAATTCCAGTTAGTAGATTAGATATCCTTTCAGGTGCTATCTGTTGAGTTCTTTGTAACACTGAAATACTGTTAAATGAATTATCTTGGTTTAACTTCACAGAAAGTATTATAAGCTTAGTATTTTAGTTATTCTCATTTTACAAAGGAGGGAAAAAAAGACATGAGGAAGCTAAGTAAATTGTCCAAGTTCCACCAGCTCCCAAGAAGTGAGGCTGAGGTTGGAACTCAAATAGACTGACTCCAAAGCAATCTTCTTAACCACCACTTTATATTGTCAACCTTGACCTGCAGTAAATTAAGGACCTACATATGAAAGTGCTAAGTAAAATAGTATCCAATCTCAAAAAGGCTTCTCCAATTTTTTCATGCTACTCAATATTGAGGGCTGGGATTTAGCTCAGTGGGTAGAGCGCTGCGCTGCAGTCTCTGAGGCCCGGAGTTCAATTCCCAGAACCGCAAAAATGGGAGAAGGGCCTGGCAATCCACTCCCAATGCAATCCCGAAACAGTCAGCTATTGAAAACCCTATGAGGGTCGCTATGAGTCGGATACCGACTCGACAGCACCTAACAACAACAACAACAATAACAACTCAATATTGAAATACTATCTTATGTGTTGCCTGCAGCCATAGCACTGTGGCTTTGGATCCCATCAGATCTCGGAAGCTAAGCAGGGTCAGGCCTGATTAGTACTTGCATGGGAGACCGCCTGGGAACACCAGGTGCTGCAGGCTTGGGAGAAGGACCCGGCAACCCCCTCCAAAAAATCAATCAGCCAATGAAAACCCTATGAATAGCAGAGAAGCACTGACAATAGTGTTTCGCCCGTTGTATGTAGGGTCGCTATGAGTCGGATACGGACTGGACAGCACCTCACAACAGCAACAACATTTTATATGTTGTTGTGAGGTGCTATTGAGTGGATATCCGACTGATAGAGACCCTACTATGTACAAACTGCGAAACACTATTATCAGCACTCCTGCTATTCACAGGGTTTTCAATGGCAGATTGATTTTTGGGATTGGGTTGCCGGGTCCTTCTCCTAAGCCTACAGCACCTGGTGTTCCCAGATGGTCTCCCATCCAAGTACTAACGAGGCCCAAGCCTACTTAGCTTCTGAGATCTGACGGGATCAGACACACAGGGTCATAGCCGCAGGCACTATTTTATATAGTTTATAATAATATATAATACTCTAATGATATTTTAATTATTAATAACAGTGGCTAGTGCATCCCTATTATATTCTCTTTTAAGATGTTCTCCACAGAATTTTTTTTATTACATATTTTTTTTGGCCAATAGTTCATTGCTTTCATTAAACTAAAAGAAAATCTATTAAATGAGGTTATTTCATGTAAATGTAAATCTGTTATATTTAGGCAAAAATCATATTTCTTATGTTTTTCATTAATCACAATGACAACTGATCAATTTTAAATATTTCTTCTCTCTACATATTAAAATTGATTTTTCCTCTCCAGTTTTAATTCTGTAGGTATTACTTATCTGGGAACAAGAAAAAATATAAACTATTTCCATTATTCTATGTTTGCAAAGTATGATTTATTTGTATAGTTCATGTCACATTTTGTTCCAAAATATTATTCCTTTGCTGTCACAAGCATCAATAACAACAACAACAGTTAGGTATAGCATTTGTCATTCTATAAATGGATATATTCCAGGCACTGTACTTGGAACTAATTTGGAGTTGGAAATTTATATCCATTATCTCATTAATACTACTAGCCCATAAAGTACCTATCATTATACACAATTATAAAGGAGCAATGTGGGCCAGAGAAGCTAAATAAGTCTCTCAAATCATAAATTAGCAGTGGCAAATGCTGTTTCCCAAACCATGGCTGCCTGCCTCTTAACACTATTTTCTTTAACCCTATCACTTTACTGCCTCCAAGATACCTTTATAAATACTGAAAATTAAAGTATAAGTGTAAAAATAAGATTGTGAGCCTATTTAATTTTTATTTGTACTTCATAAATATTTTAATACACAATCTTGGACTTTAGGTGAATAAAACTTTAATCTAGCTGTAATTCTGTTATTTTTTTCCTTACATATTCATTTTCATAATAATCCTTTGTTAATTTTGCTTTTCCAGTACTTGTATTTATGAATATGATGCTGCTTTTGTATTGGCTATGGATATTTCTTTCTTTTCTATTCCCCTGCACAAATCTCTTTGGTGTCATGTTGTTAGTAGATATTTATTCCACTTCTGCAAGCAGTCATGCATAAAAATATGATCATAGATATTCATGTCCTTTCTCAAGCCCCAACACATACTGATTTAACCATCACGTCATTCATAGATATTTATTTTGCCATGACAAGAAGAGCAACATAAATAATTAATATTGATTTCCCTGATCTTGCCTCTAACCCACACAGCTTTCACTAGTACTGATTGATAGAAAAATACTTTCCCTCTAAAGCTCTCTGACATTTAAATATTTAACTTCCTTTCCATGGCTCACAAATTATTAGTGGAGTACACAGAAAGAACTACTATAAAAAGCAACAATTCAAACTAAGAACTTGAGAAATCAACTGAAACTGAATTTTCATGTAAAATTTGTCGATACCAGTAGAAAATTACATTCTGAGCATCAACTTTATATTTTAACTCTCAGTGAAAGAAGAATGAACCTTATTGCTGTTTAATAAAACTTCAATTTATATTTTCTTTTATTTCCCAAATCCGATCACCACCATAATTGATGTCTATTAAAATTCAGAACTTATTATCTTACTTTAAAAGCAGATCATTCTTTCTCATTTCCATTCACCTCCTCCCTTTGTCTCTCAGCTTTTCAGGTTTTCCTTATCTACAAACTATTTAGTCCACAGGATTAAATAAGAATATACACATATATTCTTTGTATACATATCAGCAAACAATGCCTGGGATATGCATAGTAGGCTTTCAAGTGTTTGTCCCATCCCATTATTCTTTTTTGAATATTTATATTGTATACATATGTATATACTTAAATACTTTATATGGTGTAAGGCTTTCACTTAGAGTGGATGCAGGGTAATGCACAAAACTTAATGGAAAAAAATTAAATTCTAAGACCTCAAGAAACATTTAACTCCGCACACGGTAAGGACACTATATATTTCAGAGAAGTGAATCTGTTATCTTCAAACCAAACTATATATTGAAAACAGCCAGGTAAATCTGTATCTACATTTATATTAAAGAGTATTCTGTGAGAAAATAGATCTATGGATATTAGAAATACAAAAGGCAGATACAGTGTAAAGGGAAATTTGACTCTGCTTTCTCTACCAGAAGAGGATGTGAAATTCCTGTGGTAGATTGCATGGAATCTATAGATTGAATCTATAGATGAAATTTTATAAAATAAAAAATTAAGATAAAATGAAATTTAAAAAAAATATGTGCAAATATCAGAATTCATCCAAAACTCCATGATACACAAAACCTCAAAATATAGAGACAGGATTGGTGTGACTAGTTTTTCCTTCATCTGTATGGCTCTGCTCAGTGTGGCTTCCACCAGCATTACCTAAACATGTTTCAGAGCTTTGTAGACCCTGCACAGAAACAATATTCAACATGTCTGTGTGCTTAATCCTCACTCTCCTGCATAAGGTAGCACAGAGCCTCATTCTTTCTCCCAGTGTGAAGCTGAATGATGTAAAGCTTGAACTTGGAGAAAGGGAATAAGGTTGATCTGAGAGCTGAAATTTTGAGAAAATAAGAATGGGACAGTCTAGCCAGTTACAAAGATCTTGTGTAACCTCATTCTAGCCTCATTCTAGAACTTGCCAAAGTTGAAAGGCCATAGATGAACATTCTGTCTTTCCTCACTCTGCTTCAACTTATTCATCCAAAAATGATCTTTAACCATAACATTTCATAGATATTCATGTTTCTATAATGACTTCTGTTTCCTTTTAGGTGTATGAATATAATGAAATATTCCCTAGTTATTTTTCTTGTTGTTGTTGTCATTAGGTGCCCTTGAGTTGTGTCCGACTCATAGCAACCCTCATAGGGTTTTCGATGGCAGATTGTTTCGGGATTGCCTTGGGAGTGGGTTGCCATGTCCTTCTCCCAGTTATTTTTCTATCTGACTTAAAAAATACCCTGATGATTAGGCATTGTGTAAGTACTTATCATATGTAAGTACAGAGTCCATTTAATACTATTCTTTGATAAATGAGAATGGTTACATCATCTTTCTTTAATATCATTTTTTTTCATGTTTCATAATATTTTTTTCATGTTGCACCTATTCCCAAATATTTAAATAAGTCTCTACTAACAACAAATCCTAGAATAGGTTAGAGTGTCTGATGCTACTTGATTTTGACTGGTTCTCTCCCTGAGACAGGACACATTGCCCTCTTTGGTTTACCCAAAGGGAAAGAATTGTGCCACTAGTAGGCAGCCCAGCGAACAGAATACTCAGGCCATGGATCAGAATGGGTCGATGACAGTGTTTCTATCCCTCCATTACCAAATTATGCAAAATAAATAAATAAATATGCAGTTAGTGCTGCCATGTGAACAATATTTTAAATGAACCACAGATTGACAAAAAAGAAGATATGAGCCAACAGAAAATCCCTGATATATCTAACAAGTGTGCTGAAGTTAGTGGAAACATGGTGGCTTCCCACAGCAGGAGGAGATAGGCAGCATATGGCTTTCCTCTTGGCCCTGGGTTCCCTGAGGGGCAGACAGCTGCTGGAGATACTTCATCCAGAGAAGGCCCTGCTAATGCTGAAAACATAGCCAAGTTCTTGCTATGCTGCAGTCTTTCAAAACATGGGGCATATAATACATTCCTGGGGATCTTCAGATAATAGCCTATGTGCTTCCATTAGGGAATATTTACAAACTTCAGTTTCTATAGATTCTATGCAATCTACCACAGGAATTTCACATTCTCTTCTGGTAGAGAAATCAGAGTCAAATTTTCCTTTACACTGTATCTGCCTTTTGTATTTCTAATATCCGTAGATCTATTTTCTCACAGAATACTCTATAATATAAATGTAGATACAGATTTACCTGGCTGATTTCAATATATAGTTTGGTTTGGAGATAACAACAGATTCACTTCTCTGAAATATATATTGTCCTTACTGCATGCAAAGTTAAATGTTTCCTGAGGTCTTGGAAAAAATGAATAAGCTCAAACTGAGATCTTCTAGACCTACAAAGGACTATGCCTCATTACCATGCAGAACTCTACAGATGGAAAGGATCAGGGTCATCTGAATGCTTATGAAATGCAGAATTTCAGGACATCTCCCTAGGTTTGGTACTGAGTCATAATCTTTGCAGATGCAGCCCAGCAATTGCTATTTTTCCAAGCTCCTAGTTGACCCCTGTGTATGCTAAAGTGTGGGAATCCTTGCTCTAATGTTTTACTGTATCTTGACTGCATTGACTCCTTAACAGTTTGAAGTTCTAATTGACACAGGGGTGTAGCTGAAAGCTACAGCTTAATATGCTGCCAGCACCACCACTATGACAGTTTTGTTTTGCCTTCCTCCAAAAAAAAAAAAGAAAAAGAAAAGAAAAGAAAAAAGAAAAAGAGAAGGAAGGAAGGAAGGAAGGGAGCAAGTGAGGGAGGGAGAGGGAGAGAGGGAAAAGAAAGGAAAAGAAAGCGTATCATCCATTAACATCTCTACACTCTAGTCACTACCCCAACCTGTGAACATCAGAATTAATGGGCAGTCAAGGCCCTATATAGTATCAGAGGAATAAACTTCCAAAGTGCTCATCATGAGAAATGTAAGGCAATTTCTGTCCCTTGGCTTTCTACCTTGAGTTTTTTAGAACAACAACTATTTTCATCTGTAGAATTTAGCATTAAGTATGACATGTGTTGCCTTGCAGGTATCAAAGTTCTGTTTTGCTTTTCATTCAGCAACAAATATTTGTTTCACCTTTCCCTATGATATTTACTGATCCTCAGTTCCTCCTCTATTCCAGCTTTATCTAATCAGATTCAGTCTATACATTAGTACCTACACCTAGTCTTTATTCTTCATTGCATTTCTAGTTTAGGCTAAAAAGTTTTATGTTTTAGTATCTTGTGACACTCTATGGCTTCCTTATTTCTTTAAAACTGCACTCCTTTGGAAATGTACAAATGTTACATGTTTTTATCTTTGCTATTTCTTAAGTTTATTGTTACTTAAGCACATGAGATATTACATGTGATAGAAATGCTAGAATAGATTGCTTAAAATAAGCTATTTTGTTTTCTCCTGTTTGTATTATTGTAGTTATATTGTTGTTGTTGTTGTTGGTTGCCATGGAGTTGGTGTCCAACTCATAGTGACCCTATGTAAAATGGGTCTATTGAGAAGCACTATTGTCAGTGCTTCTCTATCATTCATAGGGTTTTCAATGGTAGATTGATTTTCAGGAATGGTTTGTTGGGTCCTTCTCCCAAGACTACAGTATCTGATGTTCCCAGGCAGTCTCCCATCCAAGTACTAACCAGGCCCAACCCTGCTTAGCTTCAGAGATCTGGTGGGAATCGAATGCCACAGTGCTATGGCTGCAGGCTACAGTTAAATAAGCTAACATATTTAAAAAACATTTCAAATACATTCTAACTAAATTATTTGGCATTTTGTAGCCTGAAACAAGTAAAACTAATACTGTGCTAGCATTTTCCATAAGAAAAAGAAGATCATTGAATAACAGGGACAAAGAAGATAGCTAGATTAGTTATGATTATTTGGATATGAAAGACCAGATTTTATCTATTTTTAAATAAATGCAAATGGATAATCAGAAATATTCTTCATGACATAATTAACTTGGGCCCTGAATACAATATTCATTGCTTCTAATGTCCTTCATAGATTTTTAGTAGCTTATTGAGCCCATACTTTTGAAGAAACATCGTGGGGCCATAAGAACACATTGCATCAGGATGCATAATTCATTAGGTTAAACAGTGTATGTCATTGACTTAGATTTCTTTCTTTGGGGTGCTCCTGAAGTACATCAGAACCCAGTTTAGCTACCAGCAGTTTGAGATGCAGAATTACCATATTGTTTCTCAGGGAATGCCCTTGAATGTGCTTGAGTGGCTGTCTTTTGTGCAATGTGAGCAGAATTCCTGAGATCCAGCAAAGAAATGGGTTCCTGGCAATGTGTACTACTCCTGTGCGGCTGTGCCTGACTTGGTATCTCAGCAAAGCTCCCCAGGAAATGTCAGGATCATTGTTGAATGATTAAGGTGCAGACAGTACAGGCCAGCATTGCACCTGGGGACTCACAGCTCACTCATGTTACAGCACTGCTGTGCAGAAATCCAAAGTAAGGGGCCCTGTGTGCCAGGCAAGCATCTCACTTTCACTGCTAATGCTCTAAAGTTACTGTTGAGACAATATTGAGAAGTTAACTGACTACTAAAAATGTACCCAGAAAAACATTTAAAAGAAAAAAACCCTTCAGGTGGACCAACAGTGAAAGATTTAACATTATGACTTATTAATCTCACATGCCAGGAAACAGTTCTTTACTAAGATAGGTGGACTAGAATATTTCCATTTGGCAAAATGTTCACAGGTGCAGAAAAATTTAATCAAATGTAAACAAACATTAGTAAAATGAGGAGAAATAAGAAGTTCCAGATATACAACAACTTCATAAACTTTCATTTGTCTCTTGAGCAACAGAATAAAATGGCTGTCACTACTTTTAATCACTTGAGAACCAGGATTCTTTTCAGACTTCTATCGTTTATTGATGAATATACTTGAATATGAGTTTATGATCCAACATTGCGATCAAAAGATTATTTATGGAATTTGTGTCAGCCACAGACTTCTTAAGCACCATCCACTTTTGCTTAGAGAAAACTAATATAAGCATAGTAGGGATATACTTCTATGCCTCAAGTGCATTTCAAGGCAGGAGGTCAAGTGCAAGGTGTCTTGGACAAGTGAGAAGCAGACATAATAAAAGAAAACTTCAAACCCTAGATTGTCTTCATGGAACCTTGTGAATTATGATTTTTGAGGAAATCTTACATTCTAAAAACAGGTGGATGATTAGTTATAGAGAGTAATACACAGTTTTGTCTGAAGACGCTCCAATAATGTATTCTTTAGAGCAGATCCTGCTAAGATCTTTTCATGTTGCTAAGAGCAATTGTTACCATAGGAACAATGGTACTAGTAAGCATCACTTACACATGCATAACACATGACCCAAAAAGTAATCTAACTAAAATGCCTTTTAAATTATAGCCTGTTTTCATTTGCAGCCTGTGTATATGTGTGTGTGCATGTGTGCATGTGTGTGTGTGTGTGTGTGTGTGTGTGTGTAATACAACTTATCGAGCCCTCTTTTAGGCAATCATATATATATAAATCGTATATATAAATTTTTCCACTGATTCTTTCCATTAGTTTATATCCTCATCCACTTTGTTATACTGGAGTTTTGCCTGTCTTTGACTTTTAGGAAAATAGCTTTCCTATCCTGAGCTATCATCATTTTTATAAGGAACATTGAGTCACAGCAGTGGAGCATGCTCAGCACTGATGGGGCTGCCACAATCAGATAAGAATGTCAAAGGAAACATTGGCAGTGCTGCAGATTTAATACATACCTATCCCAAAACCCAGTCTTTTTATCTTGTATATTATTTTGAAAACACAAATCAGAGCAAGTAGCCATCCTCAATTTCTTTAAAACATGCTTTTCCTAATTTTTCATTTGAAATCATATATTCTAATCAAACTGAAAAGAGTTCAGTTCAAGCCACTTTGAGAAATGGTCCTCCACTTTCATCCTTAAAAGAATAAGTGACAAGACTGTGTTACACAGATAGTGAGTACAGACCCACGTTCAAAGAATATTCTAGCTCAGGTTACTGACTTCTCCAAACCCATGAGACAGAAGACTCAATTCAGGATTAAAAGTGTGAACATATCCAGAAAACAAATGGAGCAAAGCATTCCATGCTGTGATTGTGGATTTATACAATGCTTATGGATTCCCTGAAGTATTCTAAATTGGGAGTTTAGACAGGTACCCGAGAAGTTAAGTACATCACACTTGACCACAATAGACTTCTGCTAATGGTGTATCCATCCTCACCTCCCTGACTTATCATTTCCTCCAAAATTAGCTCATTTATTTTACTGTAGACCAAATTGCTTTTTAATTTCTATTGAATAAGTATGCCATCTATTACTATAGGTGTATAATATTTTGGCAGGGCACCAAACTTATTTCTCCTGTATCTCAAAAGCAGATGGAAAAGCAGAGTCAATTACAACTGCCAATAGGTACTATACATCCACATATATCCCTTTGTGATCTAAGGAATAGGAGCATCAATCCCAGCTGACATTCTTCAGAGAGCCAATTTCTTATATCCCCATCAGTCAGGAGAGCATGGCTTATCAGTCTCCTCAGTCCCCACTGGCATGAGAGAAAGGGGCTTCTGACTTTCTGTCTGAAGATGCTTTCCAAGGGCACCAGACCACACAGCTCCCACCTCCATAAGCCTGAGTCAGACAGCAGCAGGAAGTGGTGTTTGCAGTGAGGCCATTCACACAGAAGTGCTGATGACTCAACACTAAGAAGACCTGAATACCTCTCTCCCCTTTTCACACCCTGGCCCATATTGTTCATGAGAATCTTCTTTCCCAAGGAGTTAGCCATGGGATAGACCTCCAATAAACTTTCATTTTAAATTGGCAATAATTCCGTTTAACCTTATCAGGGGAGAGGCAGCCATGTATCCATCTGCACCACCAAAATCAAAATACCATTTCATCTTATTGAGCTTTAGTCTAAAGTCATGTTCTAAATTTTGTTTCACATCCATGTTCTCCATCACAGTCAGGGCTTGGCACCCTCAGTAATCAACAGTCAGAGTCTGACCTTGCTGTGGACAACTTGCTCTCCCAACATGCTACGCAGAAAAACAAGAATAATTATATCAATAATTCTCTAAGCTTCTTTTTGCATACACAGAAAATGAAGAACAAAACCTTACTCCATGGCATTAAAGTATTAATGAGAGTTAGCTAGATAGTGCATATAGAGGTGCGTAGCATGATGTCTGGAGTATAGTAACTTTTGAGTAGATGATACCTTTTACCATTACATGATCCGCAGAACTAGTAAAGGAAACAATTGCACTAATATCCCTAATTATGATCAATATACTGGGATTATTTTTAAATTACTTCTCTTTGTGACTCAATGAACTTTTATTTTTAAAGTGGAAATTAGGTTTCAGATTTTTTTTTTTTTGCCCAAACTTGGTAAAAGGGATATGCCCGTGGAATAACAAATACATTTATAAAAAGTGTATTGCTATAAGAGGCAAAGAGAAAAATTTTTCGTGTTTATTCAAGTAGTACAAAGTAGAGAATCATAAAGACCTAAAAAACTAGAAATGAATAAAACCTAACAAGCTGTCAACTTTGCTTGTCCATTCTCTGCCCTCCGGGATTTTGTCTATTCTTCATTTCTAATGTCCAAAGTGATAAGTTTTTATTTCATTTAAAAGCAATCAATGAATCTGAATATCACAGATCTTTCCTTATATTCAGGCCAAATTTTATGTTTTCATTCATTCTATTATATTATTTCTAATTAAGTACCTGACACAACCAAGCTTTATAATTCTGCCTTCCAGATTTTTGTACATTGGATGGTCACACCAAATATTTCTTAAAGATTTCTCTTAGCCATTTTTCTCTTTGATCAAATTACCAAAGCTTATTTATATTGGGCTATAATGTTTAACTCCTACTGTTTATTCATCCCAGATTTTGCAATTCCTACTCTCCATTAGATTGCCTCAAAAGATGATTAAGCCAGTCCCTTTCATTGTGTTGGCACGTCTTTATATTACCTATTTTCCATCATTTTCAGTCTTATTTAAACATTTTCACATCCTCATAATTATGTACAAAATGAAGATTCCTAGAACATAAATGTGCATATTCATTGCACACAGCGTAAAAGCTGCTGTGTAGTAGAAACCATGTCTTTTAAGTCTAATTTTTGCTTAAGATCACAAGCAAGCTCTTTTTCCCATAGTAGCAACTCAATGAATGTTTTCTTAAAATGAATTCTTTTCTCACATAGCAAATTGAAACAAAAATAACTTCCTTCATAGTTGAAATAAATGAGTAAGAAGAAAAAATAAAGGTAAAGACATATAGAGAAACTTTTTAAATTGAAATTTTTCCGTGTCATAATTAACAAGTGAGATTTAAGTAAGCTCAACTTTTAGGTTGCTCTATAAGAATTACCCACAAAAGTACAAGCAATAAAATTACACAAGTTCCCAGAGAGTTACTGAAAGCTAAATCTAATTGCATCTGAAGGAAATATTTCCAATAGCCATGCAACAAAAGTTACTCTTTTATGAGTATTTCTTCTCTCACTCTTTTTTTTCTTACTCTCTCCCTTACCTTGTTAGAATTAGCCATAGCCACTCTTGCACGGGGCTGGGATTTAGCTCAGTGGGTAGAGCGCTGCACTGCAGTCTCTGAGGCCCCGAGTTCAATTCCCAGCACCGCAAAAATGGGAGAAGGGCCTGGCAATCCACTCCCAAGGCAATCCTGAAGCACTCAGCCATTGAAAACCCTATGAGGGTCGCTATGAGTCGGATACCGACTTGACGGCACCTAAGAACAACAACAACTCTTGCATGTACCCTTGTGTTGAACTTCATTGTCAATGTATTTAGCAAACTTCCAATGCCAACTTCCAGGTGAATATTTTTCTTTTTCTTCCCTGTAACCCATTATGAGGGTAAATATGCAATTAATTATTTAATGTCTGAGTCTTCAGCTAAATTGTAGGCTGTGTGAATGGAATAGATAGATCTGCCTTATTCATTACTATATCTCTACTCACTGTAATAAATCTAGCATAGCACTTGACATTTAATAATTGCATAAAATTTATTGAAGTAATGGGTAGATAAATCTTTATTGTGCTCAGACATTTCTTAGTTCAGGTACTTGATGACTTAATCCCTGTACATGATCTTTCAGTAAAATATTGCAGTATTCCTTGCATAGTTATGAATTACCTAAGACTATAAAGACAAAACAACCTTTGGTTCATTTTGTATAAAGAATCACTAGTGATATTTCCCATGCTTTCATTAACAAAGATATTGATTGGGTCGGAATCTATGTGATTTCCTGCTGAGTCATTTCTCACTATCGGAACTCCAGTCTCCTAATGGAGAAGTATGCATAGGGAAATAGAAGCTGGAGTGAGTTAAATTGTACCTTAAGATGAGAAAATGAAGGCTTAGCTTTAAGAGAAAGTAAAAGCCAGACTAACACCAAAAAGAGATCAGTTAACTCTTATATCAGCCATTTTAGTTAAAAATCATTGCAGCTGTTACCTCAGGATTGAAAATGAAAAACAGGCTGATATCATTTCTTACATTTTTAATTCCAGTAGAGCTCTATTAAAAGAGATATTACAAATGGAAGAATAAACTTATGTAGTGTCTACTATTTGACTTGGGAGAAGGAAGTGGCAACCCACTCCCAAGGCAATCCCGAAACAATCTGCCATCGAAAACCCTATGAGGGTTGCTATGAGTCCGACACAACTCGATGGCACCTAACAACAACAACAACAACAACTATTTGACTTGGGCTGGGATTTAGCTCAGTTGGTAGAGCACTGCGCTGCAGTCTCAGAGGTCCCCAGTTCAATTTCCAGCACCACAAAAATGGGAGAAGGGCCTGGCAATCCACTCCCAAGGCAATCCTGAAACAGCCAGCCATTGAAAACCCTATGAGGGTCGCTATGAGTCAGATACCGACTCAATGGCACAACAACAACAACTATTTGACTTATTGCATGTTTCTGTTTTATTGATAATATCTATATTTAAAAATTTCAACACTAAAACTAACCATGATCGGTTTTTTGCATATTTTCTAATGCAATACACAAGTCATTTTAGGCTTATCTGTGCTGTGGATTTTTTGAGATTATTTTCTCAATCTTTTTAATCAGTTAGCTAATCATTGATTTCAGACTTTACAGAACAATAACTGCTCAAAAAAATCAAGATCTTATCTTCCCATTTCTAGTTTTCACCCAAATACTTTAGGAGATAACAAATCTAGTTATCATTCTCAAGTGTGTACTACCCATGGTTAATAATACATTATCCAGCTTTATAAATCTGTGTAGCTTTGGCTTATCTTCCTAAAAAAATCTATTGTCCCAATTTTATTTAGAACATTAACATTTTTTCAAGAGATATAAATTAATGCATATCATGTTTCTATACATACATTTTTAAATCACAACCTCCATAACACATCAAAAATAAAACAATGTTTTTACCTAATTATTTAAATACTTTTAGACAAAATTAGTTTGTAAATAGCAAGAACTAGTCTTTACTATATGTTAGTGTTGTAATAATTAGCAGTAATTAACATATATATGCTCACAATGCACATCATGTGGTCACCATTCTGTTTTTTCATTCACTAAAATTTATTCATCACAGCAACAATCCAAAGAAATTGGTACCGTCAACAGCCTTGTTATACAGATGAGTAAACAGAGGCACAGAGGGTTTAAGTAATTCCCCAACATTTCAGGCCAGTGGCTCAAACCCAAGT
The DNA here is from genome assembly GCA_007922755.1 of Pedetes capensis. Classification (NCBI taxonomy): domain Eukaryota; kingdom Metazoa; phylum Chordata; class Mammalia; order Rodentia; family Pedetidae; genus Pedetes; species Pedetes capensis. The sequence continues at coordinate 3,093 of VMDO01026403.1, read as the reverse complement.
ATTTGGACCCCAGAGCTCAAGCTTTAAATAGTTCTGCCATCTGCACTGCCTCTGTTTGCACACATAGTGTTTTAGGTCCTATGGAGGAGAAGAAAAGGGAGTAAGCAAAAAACAAACATACAGAATAGCAAACCAAAACCACATCAGAGCTCAAGGAGCTTTTAGGCATGAGAGAATGTACAGCCTCTTCCCCTGACCACCCTCTCAGCCCCAAACATTTCCCCACAAGCACACAGCACATTTACACACTCAGCACACACACTCCATTCCCACATGTAGGTACGCTTTAAAACAAAGTACATTAAAGTGCAAAACAAGTAGAAAGAAAACATAAATTAACCTTTTTGTAGGGGAAAGTCCATTTAAAAGGACCAGAAGTCACATGCCTACAGTTGTACCACTGTGGCCTCTGATCCTGTCAGATCTCAGAAGCTAAGTAAGGTTGGGCCTGGTTAGTACTTGGATGGGAGACCACCTAGGAATATCAGGTGCTGTAGGCTTGGGAGAAGGACTTGGCAACCCACTCCCCAAAAACAATGTCATTGAAAACTCTATGAATAACAGAGAAGCAGAAACAATAGTGTTTCGCCTGTTGTAAATAGGGTCACTCTGAGTCGGATACCAACTTGAAGGCACCTAACAACAATAACAGACGTCATGTATAGAGATTGTCAACTATATGTGAGGCCTTTTCACTATAGGATATCATGTAATCTTCAACACTTCACAAAAGAGAAAATGGAGGCTGAAGAAAATTCAGTTCCCTTTTGAAGATCACATCAGTGATTATGAATGTGTTGGAATTCAAACCAAGTTCTGTCTCCAAAGCCCATAACACCACCACACCACAGCACAGAGGCTAAAACTTCACCAAACCCAAACTCCTGGCTGGTACAGATAATGCTTGCAGAAATGGGAAATTCTAGTATACGCTGGAAACGTGTCTCAGAAGCCAGCAAGGGACATCAGCAATAAAAAAGTGTCTACCCTTTAGCAATTCTACAAAGTAATAAATTTTAAAATACAACTTAATAGAGTCAGTTGAAATTCATCCAAGTATGTTGTCTGAAGGTTTTTGGATCTGGCCTCACTCTGAGGAGGAAAACTGTGATATGTATCTACAAAGTAAAGGAGATAGAAAGCCTAAACAACACATACCTGCTTTAAAAAATGATTAAGTAAATCTCCAGAATCTAAATTTTGTTTATATTTTTATAATAATCACTGAAAACTATTTAAATTTCCCCTTCTTTATATTTGCTCTTCTCTTCCACTTCATAACAAATACTTTTTCCTAGCTATTACCTTATTTATCCCCTCTGTATGTGAAAAAACAAGCCCTTAGCAAATACACTGTTCATGTTCCCTTAATTACAGATTTCTCTGAAAATTAAAAGACATAGGAGCTGGAATGTATATAATTTAAGGTCTATAGCCTATTTTTTTTCTAGATCTACACTGATTTTTAATCTCTGTGAATTTTGAAACAGAGGAAGAGGGTTTATTAGATCACTCATTGCAATGATGATAGCATAGGTTTGAACAGGAGGCTTTGTGACATTAAGCTATATTAACAGATCTTAAGTCAAAAGTTGGTAAACTAATAACTGTTTCTTAAATGACTCAAGACAATAAACTGGTAGCTAAAAATTAAATTGCCTGTAGCCCTGCCATTGTGACATCCAATCCTGTCAGATCTCAGAAGCTAAGCAGGGTCAGGACTGGTTAGGTTAGTACATAGATAGGAGACCTCCTGGGAACAGCAGGTGCTGTAAGGTTGGGAAAACCAGCAACCCACTTCCCCTACAAAAACAATCAGCCATTGACAACCCAATGAAGAACAGGGAAGCACAATAGTGTTTCTTCTGTTGTCAAATGACTCCACAGCATCTAACACAACAACAACAAAAATTAACTTGAATGGTCCCTCCACAATTATTCAAAACATGTCAACTAATACAAAGGAATAGTTATACCCAGTGAGCTCATGAAAGTCTTTAAGGTGATTCATAGGAAGAAATATGGAATAGCAATCCTGGGGATTTTAAAATTCTAGTATTTGTAAGTCAAAATGAGAGTCAAACAAACTTTTTCGAGGATGTATAAGGGGATTCTTATTTGGTAAAGTAGCAATGAGTTCCAGCACTAACATATAATTGGTTTGAAATAGCACCTTTGGATGCCACATCTGGAGAACAGAATAATATAGGCCACAACAGGTAGTAATTACTGAAGGTAATTGTAATGCAGCTTGAGTGGTAAACATTAATGAAAAAAAAAGATTTCTAAGCAAATAAAATCTCAAGCACCAAAAAGACAAAAAGTTTGTGATAAATGGTTCATTTAGGCATGCAGTGCTGTGTGGGCAAAATTGGATTGCAATCATAGCCATTTCAAAAAATGAAAACATTAGGAGAAAAGAAAATTGGACAGAAATGGCATGGAAATTACAGCCTTTGATCCATTCTGAAGAACCTTTTTCTGAAGCATCATCATGAGTGGGCAGCAAACTCCTTCCAGTCTTCCTTTGAAACCTTTACAGAAGCCTAGAGACCAGGACATAGAAAGAATTGATTTAGGACAGACAATGAAAGCATTTCTCTGTGATGATATTTTTTTGGATAAAACTGCACAAAATTAATTCCACTGTTAAATTGCTACCTAATTTCAAAAATGATACTTTTAATTTCAAGAGAAAATCTGTCTGGATTTATCCCTTACTTGTCCAATTAAAGATCAGTAATTAGGCACAGTCTTCATGGTAACTAAGAGACAACACTATTTCACACACTCACACACACACACACACACACACACACATACAAACAAAGAGTATTTTAATGTTCTTAGTTGTATATCGACAATACCATTTGTCCAAGAATCATTCTATGAATAAAGCATTTTTTGAAATGTAAGTGGGCACTATGCTATGGAAACAGATCTTTGGCGATTTTAAGTGATGCACTATAGTTTCCAAATACATGCAGTGCTAGATCTGTATTTGCAAAAATTTAAATTAATTCCTACAGCTTTGAAACAATAATGATCACTGACTTGTTCAATCACTATTAAAATGCCTGTAATTTGATTCAA
>VMDO01026402.1:0-26780 GCA_007922755.1 Pedetes capensis | reverse complement strand
GCTACTGTATTAGTGCAGATTTAATGAGTCTCCTAATTGAAGAGCATATATTTGTTGTTTCTAAATCATCTCCATTAGAGATTCTGACGTGATGCATGCTCATGAGTGGGAATATCTGAATTAGCTAGCTCATTATTTCCTAATTGAGGTTCCCCCAATACTTTTTGTGCTCTATTAATAACAGTCCAGGTTCCTATAAGCTGCATTCATTTCTGCTAGAATAAAGGACAGATGAGCCCAGCATTTGGAAAGAAGCCTTATGGCACAGAGCTTCCTGTATGCGGTTAGCACCCTCTCTGTAGCAGCACAGTCACCCTGCAGCAACCCAGCAGGTGTGGATCTTCTAGAAGGTGCTAATGCTGATAGCTAGGCTTCAGCCGAGGAGGCACCCACACTAATCTCCTCTTGAGGAGAAGGGTCTGCTGGCTGCCTGGCATGAGAACGAGCTGGCAGCAACCTCTTTACTCGGTACTTGCAATAATGTGTCATTAATAGTGCCTATATTAAAGCACAACGAGCAATATTTTAGTCCCTTTCTGAGTGTCTCTCACTGACCCATTTCTATCTGTTTCTGCCCTTTCCCAAGAAAAGCAGAAATAGGGGTTTGGTTGCATTTCACGTAATTAGACTGTGATCAGAGCTAGTCTGCTGGGATGGAAGGTGCATATGTCCTCAGGACTCTCTCTCCCATCAACCTGGTGAGGGAAGAGCGGAGAGCTGGACACCAGCCCCACTGGGTTCGTGTGTACACTGAGCTGGTGCTGGGTCAGGATGACAGGAGGCAGAGGACACAGACAGCTGTCTCACCCTGACATGGTGCCCCTCCCTGGCCCCTGGGCAACAGTTACACTCTCCATAGCCCCTTTGCCTCACAGAGTCCTCACCTTCTTTGAAGTAGCTGCTGCCACGTGCCAGGGAGGGAAGAGGATGGTAGTATTGGGTTTGTGTTTATGACTTCTTCAATAAACCTAATAGATTTTTTTTAACTTAATGAATATTAAATTCTAACCAGTTATATCCTTCCAAAGGCTCTTCTCAGCTCATCTTGGTTAACATTCACATATATTTTACTTTTATTGCAGGGACAAAATTGAAGCAGTGTCAACAGCCCTCTAAATAAAATAAGGTGGGAGATCACCTGTGATGCTGAGAGGCCTGCGAATCAAACCATTTTCACTTTTCCATGCTCCCTTTCTGCCTTTGTTCCTGCGTACACATAATTTCTGCCTGATGCAGCTCCAGTGTCTTTGGATCCAGGTGAACAGGGAACAGGATTGAATATGACTCAACCCTCCAGCAGATCGGCAGGGCCCAACGCCCTTCTTTGCCCCTGGCTTCTGAGTGTTCCTGTTTGGCCAGAGCCTCCTCTCACTTTCATCCTGGGGGCCCCGCCCTTTTGCCCTTGATTGACTTTCGCCAACTGGAGCTCTCCTTGGGTTTCCACACGCCCTGGCAGGCACAGGAATGCCCATACTGGGAGGATTCAGCTGATGGCTGGGAGGATTGCAAGTTCCTTGGCTGTATCTGGTTGTTAGACATTTTTAGCCAAGGCTGGTCTTGAACTCCCGACCCTCCTGCCTCCACCTCCCAAGTGCAGGGATTACAGGTGTGTACCACTGCCACAACAGGCTTAACTCACCTTTTTACTTCTTTTTCCTTTTTTCCCTCCACACCCCCCCCCCCCAGGTGCTGAGGACCGAACCCAGGGTTTTGCACTTGTGAGGCAAGCACTCTACCACTGAGCTAAAGCCCCAACCTGGCTTAACTTACTTTGGATACCCAGCTCCAAGCTCCCCAGGTTTGTTGGGTTTAGTTGTGTGTGCCTGATCCATGTTTATGTTGGGTTCTTAATCCTAGACAAACTCATATACTTAATTCAGTAAAGTTCCCTGACTCCCATAATCTGACCCTTTTCTTCTCTCCCTGACTCCTTCCTTCTCTTCTCCTCTTTCTCAGCAGCTTCCTCTGAAACCCAGAGCCTCAGCCACACTTGTTGCAACCTCGAGAATATGTGCAATCTCATTTTCTGATTTTTAAAATTAATTTTGTTTTTTTTCTAGTGCTACAGTATGAACTTCTCAATTATAGTTTTAGTTTCTACTAAAGGGATGTGCCATGACTTCTAAGCCTTCTCCTAATGAAGTGATTTTTCATATGGGAAATGAATTTGTCTCCCCAAACAGCACCACTCAGGGGACACCTGACAAACTCTGGAGACAGTTTTGGTTTCCTTAGTGAGGATGTGGGGGCACTGCGGGTATCTAGTGGTTGAAGCCAGGAACCTTCCACCATAGACAGGAGAGTCCCCAACATAAAGACTTGGATGGGAAACTTAGATAGGAAGGGGGGAGGGGGGAAACATAGAGGAGGGTAAAGGGTAACCTATATGTATAATGCTTATCAAACTGCATATATGAAAATTGTCACAACAAAAAGCATGTCAAAATGAATCACATTATGATGTACATTAAAAATTTCTAATTAAAAAAAAAAAAAAAAAAAAGAATCATCTGGCCCCAAATGGCAACAGTGCCATAGTGGAGAGACCCTGCCCTCAGGCTTAACCCTCAGAATTCCCCAGGATTTGTCCTGACATTTCCCTGATTCTCAAGCCTGTCTTAGCCACCATTTTACTCCCAGTGTTTGCACAGGCCCTGCCCTGAGGTGGGCTCTTGTGGACATGGTGTTTTACTTCTTTGAGATTATTTCTTTAGGGAAAATTCCCAACAGGAGAGCTCTGTTCCTGCATACGGCTTTTCTGATGTTTGCAAAGAGTAAGCATGTATTCTTTTCTGTTGTTGATCTACATTTTGTGCCAGTTTCCATTTGAGAGTGGACCACATGCTGCCACGAGCCCATCAGAGCTTGTGGACTCAGCCAATGCCCTGTGCTTTTGTAGCCTTCCTTCTGCCTTCCCTTCTCAGTGGCAAGGCCATCTGCCATTATTATGACCTGTGCTTGCTCATGCACATTTACAAATTGTAGGTTACTACTTCTGAAGTATTTCCACAAGGGTGATGGTAAGTATGCTGAGTCCTGTCTTAAAGTCCTGCCATTGAAAACCCTATGAACAGCAGAGAAGCCCTGACAATAGTGTTTCCCCTGTTGTACAGAGGGTCGCTATGAGTCGGATACCGACTCGACGGCACCTAACAACAACAACAACTTCTGTCCTAACCACTGAGTTATATTCCACTTTAAGACAGGGCCATGAAAAGGGGAAATGGGGTCTCAAGGCATAGAGAGAAGTTATGCTATCTAGATGCTGAATGCAGGTGATACTAAATCTTCAAAGACTTTGTCTCAACTCTTAGGAGCCATCAGGAAAAAATATATATTTTTTTCTTCTGGCATCATTTTCTATAATATGGAGATGATCATGTCTACCTCACTTCTCTGGTTGGCTTCCTCCTGAGAGCTTCTGCAAATATATCAAGTGTGGGACAATGACTCAGAGGAGGTTACAGTTAGCCTCCTGTGTCATACTGCCTTGTTATAAGACAGTGGGGAATGCTTTGGGTGCTATGACCAGGACAGTCCTAGAAAACCCATCCCCTTGAGAATGTCCTTTGGGACTAATTTATTTGAATATCAAGTATATATTCAAAGTAGAATTATGGAATCTTCATATATGTTGTTAGGTCCCATCGAGTTGTACCTGATTCATAGCAACCCTTATAAGGTTTTCAAAGGCTGACTGTTTTGGGATCGCCTTGGGAGTAGATTGCCATATCCTTCTCCCATTTTTGCAGTGCTGGGAATCAAACTCAGAACCTTAGAGACTGCAGAGCAGCTTTCTACCAACCGAGCTAAATCCAAGCCCATCTTCATACATACACACACACATACAAACACACACACACACACACACACACACACACACACCTATCTCCCATGTGTCTCTCAGTTTGTCATGCTGTGGGGGCTTGCCTGTGATGCTGAAAGCTATGCCACTGGTATTTCACATACCAGCAGGGCCACCCATGGTGGACAGGTGTTAGTTGAGCTTCCAGAGTAAGATAGACTAAATAGAAGGACCCAGCAGCCCACTCCTGAAACAATTAGCCATTGAAAACCTTATGAATAGCAGAGAAGCACTGTCAAATAGAGTGCCAGAAAATGCCCCCCAGGCTGGAAGGCTTTCAAGAAACAACTAGAGAAGAGTTGTCTTATCAAAGTAGAGTTTGTCTTAATGACAGGAATGGAGTAAAACCCCTGAGACCTCCAGTTGCTGATGTGGCACACCTCAAAATGAGAAGAAACATAATGGCTACAATAATGGGCTCAAACGAAAAGATCATCTGCAAGGCACAGTGCTGGGTAGTATTTTGTTCTGTTGTACATAAGGTTGCTATGAGTTGGATCTGACTTGACGGTACCCAACAATGACAATATACATTTATATATAAAAATAATTCTGTACTTCTTTCTTTTGACACCTACCATGTGCTAGGCAGGGTTCTAAGCTCTTTAAGTGTAATTTAATCCTCACAACCACCCTTTGAAATCTTTACTGTTTTACATAATTTAAAGATGTGGAAACTGAGGCAGAAAGAGGTTAAATAACTTGTCCAAGTTCACATACTTACTAAGCAATAGAGATAAAATTTAAATTCAAGAAACCTAACTTCTGTCTTGCCTGCAGCTATAGCCCTGTGGCATCTGATCCCGTCAGATCTCGGAAGCTAAGCAGGGTCGGGCCTGGTTAATACCTGGATGGGAGACCGCCTGGGAACACCAGAAGCTGTAGGCTGAGAGAAGGACCTGGCAACCCCCTCCCAAAAATCAATCTGCCATTGAAAACCCTATGAACAGCAGAGAAGCCCTGACAATAGTGTTTCCCCTGTTGTACAGAGGGTCGCTATGAGTCGGATACCGACTCGACGGCACCTAACAACAACAACAACTTCTGTCCTAACCACTGAGTTATATTCCACTTTAAGACAGGTTTGAAGTGAAGTGCATTAAAATACAACCAGGATGGGATTTATCCCATGTATGTAAGTCTTTTTCAATATTCAATAATCAGTTAATGTAACCATTGCATATGCAGGCTAAAGAACAAAAATCATGTTTATATCAATAGATGCAGGAAAATATACATGACAAAATCCAAAAACATTCATGGAAAAACAAACAAAAACTCTGAGAAAATTGGAATAGATAGAAACTTCCTCAACTTGATAAAGAACATCTATAAAAATTTACAGCTGGGGCTGAGAATGTAGCTCAGTGGTACAGCACTTGCTTAGTATGTGCAGTCCTAGGTTCAATCTCCAGTCCTGCCAGGGAGTGGGGGCAGGAGGCACAAAACAAAACAAATCAACAGCTAACATTACCCTTAATGATAAGGAACAAGCTTTTCCACTGATATCAGGAACAAGACAAGTGTCCCCTCTCAATGCTGTTATTCAACATAATATTGAAAATCCTAGCTAATGCAACAAGAAGAGTAAATTGAAAGTATAGTAATTCGGAAGGAAGGAATAAAACTGTCTTAATTTGCAGATTATATGATTATCTATACAGAAATTCCAAAAGAATAAAAAATTAGGAACTTCTAGGCATGGGGGTACACACCTTTATTCCAAGCAACTCAGGAAACAGAGGAAGGAGGATCATAGGTTCAAGGTCAGAGGCAGCCTGCATAACTTAGAGAGACCATGTCTCAAGATAAAAAATCTAAAAGGGGGCTGTGATGTGGCTCAGTGGTAGAGTGCTTGCAAATTATGCATGAGGCCCTGGGTTCAGTTCCTTAGTACTCAAAATAAAATAAAATAAAATAAAATAAAACAATGACAGAAAAGGAAGGAAGGAAAGAAGGAAGGAAAAGGAAGGAAGGAAGGAAAGAAGGAAGAAAAAGGAAGGAAGGAAAGAAGGAAGGAAGGAAGGGAAAGAAGGAACCTAATCAGCAATTATGCCCAGATTGCAAAATACAAGGTTAATATTGCAAAAGTCAATCACTTTCTTATATATCAGTAATGAACAAGTGAAATTTGAAGTCAAAAACACAATACAATTAACATCAGAATTCCCCAAATGAAATACCTAGCTATAAATGTACCAATATATATATAGGATATATACAAGGAAAACTGTAAAAGTCTGATGAAAGACATCAAGGAGCTAAGTAAACAGAGAGATATCTCACATTCATGGATAGAAAGATATATCATCAAGATCACTCTACCCAATTTGATCTCAGATTTGACACAATCCCAATCAAAATCCCTGCAAGTTATTTTTGTGAATATCTACAATCTGATTTTAACACTTTATGGAGATGCAAAAGACCCAGAATAATCATCATAAAATTGTAGAAAAACAAAGTCCAAAGACTGACACTACAGAACCACAAGATTTACTACAAGTCTAGAGTAATCAAGACAGGGTGGTGGTGGTAGCATAATAGACCAAAAGGTAGATGGAGCAGAATAAAGAGCCTAGAAATGGAGCTATGTAAATATAACCAATTGATAGTCAATAAAAGAGCAATGCCTATGCAATGTAACAAAGCCTTTTCAGTAAATGTTGCTAGAACAACTGTATATCCACATGCAAAAAAAAAAAAAATCTAGACACAGACTATATACTCCTCACAAAAAATAATGCAACATGGATCAGAGACCTCAATATAAAGCATCATTAAGCTATAAAACTCCTAGAAAATAACATACAAAAAAACTTCAATGAACTTTAGTGTGGAAGTGACTTTTAAAATACAACCCCAAAGGCATAATCTATGAAAGAAAGAACTGATAAACTGGACCTCATTAAAATTAAAAATTTCTGTGCTATGAAAGATATTGTCTGAAAGATGGGAAGACAAGCCATAGACTGAGATAAAATATTTATAAAAAAGAAAAACATATCTGATAAGAGACTGTTATTGAAAATGTGCAAAGAGGTCTGAAAACTCAACAAGTAGAAAAAGAGCAACCCAATTACAAAATGGGCAAAAGATCTGCGCAGATACCGCACGAGATATACTGATGTCAAATAAGCACATGAAAAGATGTTCCACACTGTATGTCATTAGGGAATCACAAATTAAAATAAGAATAAGATACCCCTTGTCAGTTAGAATGGCCAAAATCCAGAACACTCACATAGCCAAATGCTGGTGAGGAAATGGATCAACAGAAACTCTCATTATTGAAGGGAGTGCAAAATGGCAAAGCCACTCTAAAAGGCAATTTGGCAGTTTCTCACAAAACTTTGCTTACTATGTTCAGCTATTGTGTTACTTGGTATTTAGCCAAATGAGTTGAAAATATACACTCACACAAAAACCTGCTCACAAATGTTCATAGCAGCTTTATCCATAATTACCAAAACTTGGAAACAACCAAGATGTCCTTCAGGAGGTGAATAGGATACACAAACTATTGTACATCTGGACAATGGGATATTATTGAGTACTAAAAAGAAACGGCCTGCAGCCATAGCCCTGTGGCATCCAATCCTGTCAGATCTCAGAAGCTAAGCAGGGTCGGGCCTGGTTAGTACCTGGATGGGAGACCGCCTGGGAACACCAGAAGCTGTAGGCTTGGGAGAAGGACCTGGCAACCCCCTCCCAAAAATCAATCTGCCATTGAAAACTCTATGAACAGCAGAGAAGCACTGACAATAGTGTTTCCCCTGTTGTACAGAGGGTCGCTATGAGTTAGATACCGACTCGACGGCACCTAACAACAACAACAACAACAAAACTTACTTGAAAATAAAGTTCATTTTAAAATGAGAAAAAATGCTACCAGGTACAAAGCTGTCTTTCTGGATTCTCATCACCATCATCATACACACACACACACACACACACACACACACACACACGCATACCCTTGCACAGACCTTTCAAATACAGCCAGTTGCATGCTTGTCTCTCCAGCCACACTGAGCTGGCTGCCATTCTCTCTGTACTCTATGCCTTTGAACCACTGATTTCTCTGTGTGTAGTCCTCTCCTCTACTCCCATTGTGCTAGCATGGTTTGACTGTCTCCAACCCGGTGTCCAATTCCAGCTTAGATGTCATCTTTTTGCTGCTTACTCTGGCTGAGACAGATGCTCTTTCTCTGCACTCCAAATCAGAGCTCATTCTCCTAGCCCAGCCCTTGCTGTTCTGTACATTAACTCTCTGCTTACTCCTCTGTCTCTCCCACTACTCTGAGACATGCCAGGGTTCAAGAGCCTGTCTGGGTAGCCCCCAACCTCTTATGGACCCTGACCCAAAGCAGGTGCCATTGAATGCTAGCTAAACTTTAAAGCACTAGAATAGTAAGCTATTAACCGAAAGCAGCCTTTCTACTACTTCCTATCCCAGTGACTTTGCCTGCTACCAGCCTCAGCTTCTCCACTGTTAAAATGAAGAGTAACAATGATAGCATTGCCTATTTCAATGGGTCATGATGAAGATCAAATAAGTTAATACATGTAAAATTAACATGTAAACAAGAAAAAACATAGACTGTGGAGGAGGTGAGCTTCTGCAGGCTTCTTCTGATTTTGGCTTCCTCTGCTGCACATAGCAACAGATGATGTCACCACATTACCCTCTCCCCACCCCCATTGGCTTCCCATCACTCTCAGAATAACAAGCACACCCTCCCTGTGGCCCAAATCAGCTCCCTGATCTCATCTCCTGCTCTTGGTCCAGCCACTGCAACTGCCTCACCGTTTCCTGCATCAGGACTTTACATTGGCTTTACATTGTGCTTCCTGGCATATTCCTTCCCCCACAGACTCACGGAATTCAGACAGGCCTCCAGGCCATTTCCCCTACCAACAGGAGCGCTCTCACCACGCTTTAGCTCCGGCACTGTACCGGTACCTTCTTTTCCTCACAGCATTATTATCCCTGCGCTTCCTTTACTGTCTGCCTCTCCCTCTCCAACAAAAGCTCCATGAAGGCAGGGACTGGGTTCTAGGCTCTGCTGTTTTCCAACCCCTGGCACACAGTAGGCACTCAGTAAATGTGCTGAGTGAATGAAAGCATGTATGGAAAGGCGAACGCCCAAGTTACACTGGCACAAGGGAGAGATTATGTTGGGCTTCCTTTGGAATCCTTCCTCAATATTTTTTTTGGGGGGAGAATATGTCACTGGATTTTTATCTTTTTTGTTCCTGATGCTAGGGCTTGAACCCACGGCCTTACGCATGTGAGGCAAGCGCTCTAGCACCCACTTTAGCACCAAGCCACAACTTTAGCCGCTCCCCCTTCCCCAGTCCTTGAAGCTCACCCTGTCCCCCAAGCTGAGAGGATGACTAAGAACTGGAGCCCTGGGACTGCCAGCAGCACAGTGCATTCACACATGGCTATGGGCCTCAGCTACTTCACCTGTAAAACAGGTGCAGTCACTGCACCTGCCTCCAACCTGCCAGGAGGAGCAACCAAGATGACAGAGCTTAGCTAGGGGCTGGGCGCATCCCATGGTAATGTGCTGTGTGTGAATTAGAGTCGGAGAGCCTGTCTCAGCCCTCTGCACACCCCTCCTGAATGTGAAAAGAGCCGTCTTCAAATCCATGCTTCCTCTTTTAATGGCACAGTACCACATCCTTACTCATGGCCCCAGCCCCTGAGGATGCCTGCCCCAAATAAAGGTTGTCAAACATGTTAAACGTTATTAAATTGTCCAGTAAATGGGAATGCCCAAAGCAGAGAGCCAGTCAATCAGGATTATTCCAGAGCTTCAAAAAGACAGAAGGAAACCATTATTAGGTTTCAGAATATTGTGTTCCCTCTCCCACACAGACTTTATCTAAATCTTTATTTAATTGGCAGCCTTCAGCACTGTCAGAATTGCATTCTGAGAACCAGGAGAAGTTTTCAAACATTCACACGATATTACGCATTTGGCTCAAAACTACTCAAGGGGAAAGAGTGATCCTTTCTGCAAGAGACTTGGGGAATGCTGTATCACACACACTACAAGGGCTAGGCAACCGACCTCACATCAAATAAGAAACCAACATGGACAGGTCAATGCAAACCAAGCATACCGCGTGGGGGTGTAAGGCAGGGAGAACTGGACCTGCTGGCTCTCCGACTGACAGCTGGGCACCTGTGGGCATGAATTGGTCCCTTCGTCTCTGTCTGTTGTATGGCATGGGCACAGTGAGGAGCTCCGTGGTTCTGCATAAGAAAGGGAATCAGCACTCAGGCCCCAGTGTTTCTATCCGGGGGAATCCCACCAGAGCCTGGGCTAGCAGGAGCCTTCTGATGTCTCCACGCCCCTCAAGTCTCATCAGCTGCATCGTATCATGACCTCCGTGGCACCTGCCTCTCCTCCCCTCTGCTTTCCCTTCTGGAAATATCGAAAAGACTCCTACTGCCTTCCATCCTGGGCCCTGGTGATGGTTGAGACACCCAGACTTGGCAGTGTCACTCTGCTGCTTAAAAATCCCTCCTTCTGCCTTCAGGGTGAAGTCTGAGCTCCTCACCTGATGCCCCTGATCTCATGCACTGAGAACCAGTCTGCCCCCCCCCCACACCCTGAACCCCAGACTCCAGCCACACTAGCCACTTACAGTTCTCCCACACGCTGACTGCCAGCCCCTCCGCCTCACGCCTTTCTTCCTACTGTGGGTCATGTGCAGGTACAGCAGGTCCCATTTCCTGTTTGTCCTTTAGGGTTCAGTTCTAGCATCTCCCCAAAAACCTTTCTTCCATCTCTCTCTGTTCTCCAGCAGGGACCGTCTTTCCTGTGCTCCCAAAGTACCTGAGGCTAAGCACATTTTATTTATTTTCCATTTAAATTTTACTAAAGCACTATAGAAAATGTGTAAAAGTCCAAGTGTTCAGCTCAATGTGTTCCACAGGTACCATGTAACTAGCACTGATACCAGGCAAAAAGCATGATCAGATCCTCAGAAGCCCCCTGCCCCGTGCCTTCTTCACAAGCACTGGGAAAACAGCAATATCTAGCAAAGCCTCACTGCCCAGCAGTTTTGCAAGGTGGCTGCATTCCGAAGCCCCTCCTCACAGTCTGGACGATGTTGACAGTCTTGCCTCTTCCTCCTTCTGAATTATATAATCCTGGTGGCAGGAACTATATTTTGGTCACTTCTTTATCCCCTGCTTCTATGGTGGAACTGGCATGCAAAGGAAGAAATATATATTATACAGCAATTTCTTGTGGCCAATCCTTTGCTAAACAGGCTTCTCTCGTTTGGAATACATCATTGTGAAATGATTCTGGGGTCCACATTGGAACTCACAAAAGACCAAATGTCCTCTAGAGATTGTCAGTGGTGGAAAAAAATATATAATAAAGGCTTTAAAGGTCACTTGCCTTAATTAGAAAAAACAGAATTCTAGGTCAAGCAGGCCAGTTAGATGGGTTTGACAGCCAACCTGAGCAGCAGTTACAGCTTCCAGCATCTTCCTGGACTGGTTCATTTTCCAAGATCTGTGAGTTTCAAATGAAGAGTAGGATCAAGGGTCAACCTCATCCCCTGGAGCACAAGCTAATATGGGCTGCAATCACATCGCAGAAAAAACTTCAAAGGCTCTTGCACACTGATGGCAACCACCTGTCCACCTTCAAACCAGATGTGCGGCTTTCTGAGGTCATCCATTAGGAAGGAAGATATAGAAAAAGGAGCTGATCCTTATTTAACCAAGCTCTGCTCATTTTGTCATGAACAAAAAGCACAGGCACAATCCTGGCCCAGGTGAGAAAGAGACCTTCTGCAAACTGCCAGAAGGCCTGCTATTTTCTCATAACTCTCCAGGACTTGGGTGTCACTTGTAACAGACCATAATGACAAGCCAAGAATATTTTTCCAAAACATAAGACTCTGCATGGAAATAAAGATCCAATTCCACAACCTGATGTCCCTTCCCAGAACCAAAGATCTTCTTAGAAGCCTGTGCTATCCTGTCCTGAGTGTATGTGACTACTGTGACAGGTAGGGGAGGTAGTAGCAGTAGGTCAGCCCAGCAAGTCATTGCTTTCAAAACAAAAACTGGAAGTGGTAGCCTTAAAGAAGATGAAGGGAGCCGGGCATGGTGGCACATGCCTGTAATCTCAGCAGCTTGGGAGGCGGAGGCAGGAGGATTGCAAGTTTGAGACCAGAGGCAGTCTCTGTAATTTAGCAAGACCCTGTCTCAAAAAGTAAAAAAAAAAAAAAAAAAAAAAAAAAGTAGGCTTGGGGCACAGCTCAGTAGTCCAGCACTTGCAAAACATGCAGGCACAAGGCCCTGGGTTCAACCCCCAGTATCGCAAATAAATAAATAAATAAATAAATAAATAAATAAATAAATGAATGATGAAGACCCCAAATTGTTCTTCTGACTATATAGAGCTGGTCCTAAGTTCTTAGTCATGCCTGACCTTCTCTCCTGTTCTTCCTTGGACTGAGCCAGCCATGAGCCCATTTCTAGCAACCATCAATACCAATAACATCCCAAATCCGAAGTCCCAAGGTCAGGTCCCAAGGTCCCAAGGTCAGGATCATCCACTTCCTGCCCTGTTGCATTTGGCCTTCTTTCTCCTATTGGTACCTAGAAGTTAGAATGGGAAGGGTAAGTAAGCCCTGCTCAACTCCCTACAACTACCCATGCGGCTTTGTTCCAGTGGCTTATCCTTTCTGAGCCTCTCTTCTTACCCATGAACAATGATGGGATCACTGCAAGAGGTGAGACAATGCACTGTGAATTCTTTCGCCAGGACCCATCCAGAAGGAATTTAAAGAATACATATGTGCCACTAATACACTCTCCCCATGAAATCAAGACAATATACAAGGTGGGAGACCCAGATTGGAATTCTGTTTCTGCCAACTGTTCCCTGAAGAAGACAGGTCCCTGGGGCTCAATTTCCTTAACTCCAAAATGCCTTCTCCAGCCTCCTGAGGGTTGAGGGAAGATCAATGAAGATGCTTAAGTTGAGCACACCCTATAAAGTAGGAGTTTCTAAGATATATAGTAAAGTCAATCATATTCAGAGCCCTAAATTAGACACTCCTCGATGTGTCTGTTAGTTTGTCATGTGGTGGGAGCTTGTGTGTTTCTGTGATGCTGAAAGCTACACTACCAGTATCTCAGATACCAGCAGGGCCACCCATGGTGAACAGGTTTCAGCTGAGCTTCCAGACTAAGGCTAGGGAGAAGGACCCAGGAGCCCATTCCTCAAACAGCCATTGAAAACCTCGTGAATAGGAGAGAAGCACTGTCAGATGTAGTGCCAGAAAATGAGCCCCTCAGGCTGGAAGGAATTCAAGAAACTATTGGGGAAGAGTTGCCCCCTCAAAGTAGAGTTGATCTTAATGATAGGAATGGATAAAGCCCCTAGGACCTCCTTTGCTGATGTGCCATGATTCAAAATGAGAAGAAACATAGTGGGTGCAACAATGGGCTCAAACGTAAAAAGATTGTGTGCATGGCATAGTACTGGCTAGTGTTCTGTTCTGTTGTACTGTTGTTCTGTTATTATGAGTGGGATCTGACTCGAGGGCACCTAGCAACAACAGCAACAAAATTAGTCCCAGTGTATATAAGCACTTAGCTGGGTGCATGACATACCGGTGGCACTCAATAAACGCTGTTTTTGGCTTAATTATTAGAGTACTCATAAATTAATAATTATTATTGTTGTGCATAGGATAGTGACTGTTCTTAGTCTGACCATCAAAGAAAATTATATCCTTGTGGGGAGAGTCAAGCTACCAATGTCTCCCGCAGACACCCCTCATCAGTCAAGGGAAAGTGTGTAATGAGGGTCCCCTGCTCCCAAAACCCTGAGGCAGGTACAGACCAGCTACCGAAAAGAATCATTAACACAGAAAGAGAAGGCCCATTCTAGCCCAGCAAAGCACATCTCAATTCCATCTGTCATTAGTTTCTTTCTTTCTTTTTTTTTTTTTTTTGACTTTCTGAATTAAGTTGCTCATGGCCCTCCAAAGGGCCTCCAAAGACCTTGAACTAGTCCTTGCACAGACTCCAGCTTTGGAGGCTGCCTCCACCACCCAGTGCACTAGACTGACTTCCACCCAATGCAAAGTCAACCCTGGGCTTGAAGCTTCTCTGGTGGCTCTGACTCAGAGAGGAGGCCTCCTTGGCCAGGCAAAGGGCAAAAGGAAGCAGGCTGAGCAGAGAGTAGCCTTCTGGAAGACAAGACTGGAAAGACAGGAGATTCAGAGCAGAACTGGTCTCTTCATCCCAATAGCAGAACTTTTGGGGGGGCCCAGCTAATCCTGAGCCAAAATAGCCACAGTAGGGGTTGCACTCAAAGGCCAAGTGCCTGGGTTAATAAGGCTTTTAGGATTCTTCATGCCGAGTCTGCAGCATGTAGGCTTCTGCAAGCATCAATTATAAGAGCATAAAACTTTCTGGAATGGAGGAAGGGCACTGAGTTCACGGTGCTTTCTGGGGTCTGATGGATCTTCATCCGCCCCCCATGAGTCTTCCAAGTTCTCCACTGCATTGCTCCCAGCTGCTTTGCACTGCCTGGTAAGCATCTTACAACTTTGCTTTAATAAACAGCCTCTGTTTATGAGCACTTCCATCAAAATGAAAAAGCGCAACTTAACAACATCTTATTTATTGCAAATTGTAGACGGTCAGTTTCCAACTAAGTTACACATAGTCTCTTCGCACAAAATCTGTTTTCTCCCAAAAGATGGCCACTTTCTGTGGCAGGTAGTGCAATGTTGGGGCTCCAGGTGAACTTTCTCAGGGAACATTTTTTAAGTGGCTGAGGCTTAGTTTCTCCATCTATTTCTTAGGTTTCCCAGGCAATGGCATTGATTGTGATAATCAAAATCGTAAGAACTCTGCTCAGTTTTGACCTAGAATGCACCAGGCACTATTACCACAGTTTGGCTCATCCTCCTAAGAACTTCATGAAATAAGGGCTGGGCTAGCCTCCTATTTTACAAATGGGGAGGGAGGTCTGAGACAAAGAGAGTTACAGGACGCTCCAAAGGTCACAGGGCAATGGAGTTGATTCAAATCCAGGCTGCCTGGTATCCTCATTCTCAACCGGTGGTCCCTTTTCCTTCCCCTTTTCCATTTCTTCTTACTCTTCTCTCCTGTCCTCTTCCCTCCCATTTTGACATCACTCCTCCTTCCTATTGTTATTAATCTGGTTCTTAATCTGGTATATGCTATAGTCTGACCAGTGATTTCATCTGCTCTTCCTAAAATGTCCTGGCCCTGCAGCCCCTGTGCCACTTTACTTCAATTTGCACTATCTCACTGGAATGGCCTTATCAAAGGGGACCAGTGACCATTCTTTCTTCCTGCTGAATCTAGTGCTTTCTTCTTTACCATCTTCTTTCTTCCCTTCCTTCTCTACCACCTAGGAGTATCTGTCACTTCCTTCTTGAAACTCCTTCTTTTCTACCTTAGTATTATAATACCCTGGATTACTTCTCTCCTATGTAGTTACAAAACTGTCCTTCTATCATCTATCAGTCTATACAATCATCCATCAAAACTCATCCAACCACCTATTTCATGCACTCATCCATCCAACTACTATCCATCCATTTATCCATCCATCCATTCATCCATCCATCTACTCAGCCTCCTGTCCATCCAGTTCATCTGACAATGATCTAACTCTGATCCTCTGTGACCTTAGACAAGAGGTTTTACTCTTCTAATCTTTTATCAATTGACTTGCAAAATAAGAAAAGTAAAAGCATAGCATATAGGATTGTTGTGAGGTTTAAAGGACAGATGTAAAGAAACCTAGCTCAAAAACTTGCTTAATATACTTTTGTTCCATTCTAATTTTTGCCCACTAATTAGCCCTAAAATCCTGGCATCACTTCTGGTATTTCTCTCTTTCCATCTCATTTACCACCAAGCCTCTAAAACTGGCCTTCCTTTCCATTCCCTATGACCTTTATTAGCTTGCAAGCTGAATTTTTGCCTTGGGTGTTTCCTGATCCAATCCATCTTCCACACTGCCTCCAGATTCATTTTTCAGAAATATCATTTTCTATTACATTATTCCCCAGCCCCAAAACTCCACTGGATCTCTACAACCTAACTTCAGAACTTTTTTTTTCCTTCTTTCCTTTTTTCAATTTTCTTATATTTTTCATTATAAATGTAATACAAGCACATTAAAAGAGATTTCTAAACTAGAGGGAAAACATCACTCAGAATCCCATTACTTGAACAAAAGTGCAGTTAGAAGGTTGACAAATTTCTTTTCAGATTCCACTCCCTTTCCTACGTTCAGAGGCTTGTTGCACTTAGGAAGAATCTTATGTTTACACAATCTCCTGTGCAGCATTCATTTCTCACCTATATGCTATTTCCCTGTCATTATCATCTTCATAGCCATCTTTAATGGCTGTATAATATTCCATTGAGTCATTTAACCAGCTTCCATTTGCTAGAAATGTCGCCCATTTGTAGAACATTTAGGGTGCCAAATACATGGCAACCACTCAATAAAGGTTAGCCATTATTATTATTTCCAATTTGCACTAGCACATATAATGCATAGAAATATTTTTGTGCATGTTTTTCTATACTTAGCTCTGTTTCTTTAACTTCTTAGACATAGATTACTGGTCTCAAGGGCAATACTGCTGATAGTGACTGCAGCAAACACTGCTGACTTCCCTTCCACCTCCAAGCCCACATCTCCTCTAGCCTTTTCACAGAGAGCCAGTGCAACTTCCACCCACAAAAATCTACCCCTCTTTGCTGAGCACTTTGAGTCTGGAGCATATCTCCAGCAGCCCATCAGTGCCACCTGAGAGGCCTTCAAATGATGCCCACCCAGATTTGTGGCATACAGTTTGGAGCTCTCGCATCCCTTAGGTGGGATGGCTGTGAAGTGGCTATCCCACAAGGGCTCCCAAAGACCCCCAGGGCAATGAAACTCCAAGCATGGACAGTAGGAACTGGGTGAGTAGCAGATCCTTTGTACGGCTCCTTCGTTCCTGCCTTACTTCCCTGCTCTCTACAGTTTGCCCTGGATCACTTCCCAAACAAATTCTTTGCACTCAAATCCTCCTGTCAGAATTTACTCTTAGGGGAACTCAACCCCTGACACTGTTAGAAGGTTGACAAATTATCAACAAGTTGCTACCAACCATCATCTCTTAAATCCTGTCTATTCACCTCATCTACATAAAAATAACCAACTTCCATTTTCAGAGGCCTTATTATGTGCTAGACCACGTGTTTACAAAGTTGTATAGAATCCCTATTAGTGATCACATAGGTGCCATTGCACCGATTTCATAGATCTGACAATTAAGGTACAGAGAAATTAAGCAACTTACCCACAGCTACACAGCCCTACAATGACAAAGCTGGGATTCAAACTATAACTCTCTCTTCCCCCAAGGTCCTGCACTCTTGATGGTCATGGTGTACTGCCAGGCACTACCCTGTAGCAATAGGAAGATCCTTTGGTGAAAATAACAGTGATACTATTTATAGCCATCACCCATGTATCTCTGACCCGATTTCACTGCATTCCCATTCACTGTCACCCAGAACAGCTTCCTTGTTATCCCCTAAGCATGCTGTGAGTACTTCTACCTCAAATTTGGCCTTACACTTCTCTCAAGATTGCAACACCATCCTTTCCTTCCCTGTCTAAGGTCTCTTTCTCCCTCTGTGGACTTGATTCACTCCCTTTTTCTCCTTCCTCTGGCCATATCTGTAACTGACAAACCAAATTCCCCTCTAATTTATCTGTAGATTGAATGGTAAGGGCCCCAGCTCACAGGGTTGAAAGACGTGTACAGCACAGCTCAGGCATCATGGAGGACAGGTAAGAAATGGCATCCGTCCGTACTATGGCCTTGACCTCCTGTTACCTCTCTTCTCCTCACCACCTAGGCCTCAATTGCCTTCCGTTTCTTTGCCCCACATTTCACAGACCATTTCTAGTAAGGAAAGACTAGTAAATTAAAAGTGTGTGTTTGAAATGTCAGAAGAGGCTGGGCGTGGTGGCGCACGCCTGTAATCCCAGCGGCTCGGGAGGCGGAAGCAGGAGGATCGCAAGTTCGAGACCAGAGGCAGTCTGCGTAACTTAGCGAGACCCTGTCTCAAAAAGTAAAAAAAAATGGGCTGAGGTGCAACTCAGTGGTCCAGCACTTGCAGAGCATGCAGGCACGAGGCCCTGGGTTCAACCCCCAGTACTGCAAAAAAAAAAAAAAGAAAGAAAAGAAAGAAATGTCAGAACAGCTATCTAAAGCTTGCAAAGGAGGCTCAAATGGTCGGTGGTGATCATTTGAATAAGCTTCAGGGGCAAAGGCCACCTGAAGATGTCTCAGAACATGTTCTTGGTTCATTCCCTCGCTCTTAATCACGAGTCTGAGACTTAGGGAAGTCACTAGCTCACTGGTCAAGTCTTACCCACTAGAGATCCAAAACAGTTTCTATCTAGTAGAACAGATACCCCAAAGATTTAGGCAAGTTTCCATTAACCAGCTTTGACCTAACTCAGCAATCTCATCCCAACGTTCTTTGTTAACTTGCTTATAGTTATCCCTGCTTATTAACTGCCCTTTGAAATACTTGTCACATTTTATTGGTTTCCTCAGAAATGAGTCAGTTATAGTTTATATCTACCCAAGAGCATGGCTTTGCCTTTTGTGGAAAGTTTACATGAGTAGTAGCTTGCCGGGTGTCTTCTCACAGACGCAGCTTCAGATGCTGGCCTCTGGTAATAACAGTGCGGGATAGAGATGAAGATCCCTTGTCTGCTGGTGGTTATGGAGCTCTGCACTGGAACCAGAGTTTCTCAACCTCAGCCCCACTGACCTCCGGTGGGATAATTCTTTGGTATGTGGCTGTTCTGCTCTTTGTAGGCTGTTGAGCAGCATCCCCAGCTTCCTCTGGTGGAGCTTACAAAAAAGGTCCAAATGCTCAGTGTCATCTGGGAAAGTGTGAGCCAGGAGAAGCCCAGGAGACTCTTGTCACTTGATACTAGGCCACCAGACCCAGAGCCTCCCAAAGGCTCTGATGTCCTAGGTCTGGGATGGTCAGTTCCCAGCTCCTGCTCAGACCAACCACAGCTCCACTCAGTTTTGCCTCCATGAAGCCCCACAGCCTGACCACAAACATCACCATGGTCCTCAGCTGGTCAGGATACGAGCCCCTGGTGCTCTTTCCCACCACTGTGAGTGACTAATGGCTTTGTCTCTCTGCGTTTAAACATGAAAGAAAAATACAAATAACCCACCAGTGAGGGCAGAGAGGAATAAATTCCATGGTGTAGATGGCTTGGGAACAAAAGGAACTCTGCTGGAAAGGGGCGTTAGGGGTGTGATCCATCAATTTAGAGAGCAATGTGCCCTAGGTGTCAGGAGCAAGACCTCCCCTGGCCTGAGGTCTTCCTGCTTCCCATTACCATGCTGTTGGGTTCGTCAACTGAACTCACTAAGGGTTGCCAAACATTCACATTAATTTGAGCAAATGTACATCCTTCCAGAATCTGCTATGAACGTGAGCATGTGACAATTAGCATGCCTACTAAGTTCATTCTCTCTCTGTCCCTCTCTCCCTCCTTTTCTTCCTGGGCCACCTACTACCTTTAAAAGTAGCCCACACTGACACATCTCCTTTTCCTACAGGATCTGAGTTTACTGCCAGTACCCTAGACCAGAGATGCCTGGGCTGGATAGGAATAACAACCAGTGAGACAAGGATGGCTCTTAAGCCACTTTACAAATCAGCAAAATAGAAGGGCAGAACCCTGGCTTTGTTTCTAATGGGATGAAGAGACCTGCAGCTCTGGACTACACAGTTGTTTAAACAGGTGAAGCAAGCAGAACACCACAGCCAGCAAGAATGGGATTCAGGCCCCAAAATGCCTGGGTCTAAATCTTGACACTACCACTTGTCAGCCCCAAGTTTCTCAGTATGCTTCTGCCTATATTCTGGTCTGGGGTGAGGGGGTCTTTTGTGGAGCAGCTGTGTTAATGGAAATAAAGTATAATGGTACCACTTATGATGAGCATCTGAGGGAATGGCCTGTGTGCTCAGGATGGAGCACACAGGAGCCCTGAGCGTAGGCTGCCTGCCCTAGGGTTCCTTGTTTTTCTGTTTAGCCACAGCTTTATTGGGACATAGTTAATGCTAGCAAAGTCCACACTGTTAAAACATACAATTCTATAGGTTTGGGTATATTCTCCGTGGTGATGACTGTTCAATCACCACCACAGTCTGGCTCCAGCGCATCTTCATCATCCCCAAGGAAACCCCATATCCATCAGCAGTCACTCCCCATCGCCCCTCCCCCAGCCCTGGGCAACTACTAATCTGCTTCCTGTCTTGCCTGTCCTGTCCTGGTTCCATTTCGTAGAATCACATAATACGTAGCCTTTTGTGTCTGAAACCACCTGAGTTTGAATCTCAGCCCCGAAGCTCCAAAGCTGTGTGAATTTTATCGGGTTGCCTGGAGTTTCCCCACCTGTACACTGGAACTAGGACAGTCTATAGAGTCATCATGTGGGCCAGGGCGCTAACTAATACATCTGCAGTCTCAAGACGGGCCTCACTATAGCAGAGCACAGATATCAGCCACCGTTACTCCCTGTGTCACTGTTTTGCAGTTCCTGTCCCCTAAACCATCTGCATGGTGATGGGAATCCTAAGTGGAGTAGAACACAATAGAGGGAATGGCTCTTGCCCTCCTTAGAGCACAGCCTGGTGGGGAATGTATGATTAGGGAGTTAACCTAAATGAGGACAATAAAGTCTTATCATATGCATACTTAACTAATGCAAATCACAGTTCTTCCACCAAAAAAAACCAAAACAAAACAAGGAAGAACAATGTAAATATGGCAATTAGATGCTATAAAAAGTTGCATATATTCTTTATTCTGCACTGTACATTCCTGCATGCATTATATATTTTTCCATATTGATTACTGCATACAGTCGCATACACAAAATCAAGCATACTGCACTTTAATGGGCAACTTAAAAGATTTCAAGGTTAATGACAATTCTGTGTTTGCTTTAAACCTTGACTTTAATACCCAACCTCTCAGTAAAATTCAGTTCTATTGTATGCCAACAATAACAATTCAGAATTATTCCACATGAATTAAATCAACAATAACAATTCAGAATTATTACAGATGAATCAACCAACAAGCAGTCCTATGAGTTGGGCGTTAGGCTACAATTGGCTCCAGCTGGTCAACACCCACTTGCTAAGCAACATCTCTGCCCTCCACAAGCTCATGAACTCATTTTGAAAACAAGCCAAATAATCACAGGGGTCAGTGAGCAGCAGGACTATAGCAGCAGGATTATAGAAATAATCCCTATAGTCAGGCACAGTAGCACATGCCTCTCATCCCAGCAACTTGGAAGGCTGAACTCAGGAGTTCGAGGCCTGCATAACTTAGCAAGACCCTGTCTCTAAATAAAAAATTAAAAATGGGCTG
Source organism: Pedetes capensis (assembly GCA_007922755.1). Lineage (NCBI taxonomy): Eukaryota > Metazoa > Chordata > Mammalia > Rodentia > Pedetidae > Pedetes > Pedetes capensis. The sequence continues at coordinate 5,396 of VMDO01026402.1, read as the reverse complement.
GAATGCAGCCTAGTGGTAGAGCATTTGCAAAGTATATGTGAGGCCCTGGGTTCAACACCCTAGAACCAAAAAAAAAAAAAAAAAAAATTAAAGAAAAACCAAAAGAGAAAGAATCTCTTACCCTGCAGACAGCAGGACCAGCAGGAGCTGTGGCCTCTCCCTGTCCCTGGCCACCCTTTGCCTGCTTTATCACCCTTTACTGATACCACCTGGCAGCCATTGTAAGTCCACCTGACCATTCTCTGTTGTCTCCTTCCCCCCTAGCATGTGAGCTCACCAGCACAGGCGCCTGGTCTCCGTCGTTCAGCTCTGTATTCCCTGGACCCACAGGAGAGTTCAGCACCAGCGGGTGCTCAGTGATGTTTGCTGATGAGTGTCCAAATGACTGAATGAGGGTACTTGTTTAGACGCTGTCTTTTTCCCATAAACTGTCTCCAGAACAGCCATAGTCCATTCCTCTCCCCCAGCTTGCCTATTCGTTAATTGTTGAAAAGTAGTGGGAATACATCCCACATCAAAGATGAGGCCCTAAGATAGCATTCCAGGGCTCTACCATACTGGTACCATACAGTAGGAAAAAAATATCTTCAGGTGGGTACTTAACCAAAATCAGAGTTTAGGAAAAAAACAAACATACCACCATAACCCTTTCTGTTTTCATTGGCTCTGCTGAAGAAGTTCCTAGTAATACTTAACAGTGGCAAATGAGCCTATATGCTCATGCCCAGGACTTAACGCTAGCAGTCCAAGTACTCACCAGTCCTCTCCAGTATCTGCCCAGGACTCCTCAAAGTCCTGGATGCTCAGCGGGGAATCACCGAGGGATTAATGGTGGCAGGAGCCATGAAGGGTAGATCACCAATGGATGATGGGCACATGTGACAAAAGGCCCCCAGCCACCCATCCTGCAGAGGGACCATTCTTAAGTGAGATTTACATGGTTCTGGGAGGCTCCAGGACCAAGGAGCTCCAGTTTCCCATGACAATGGAAGCTCAGTGGCACAATCTTGTTTGGCTTCTTGCCTTTCCTTCTTTCCTGTCTCACCTCTCCATCCCCACCCCTGTACCCCGGGTTCATCTCCCCAGTCAGCCCCCTGCACTCAAAGCTGTGTTTCTGTCACTATTTGGGGGAACTCAAGTCAAGACACAGTGTTTAACAATATATCTTTGGATAGCCACAAAGCCTTAAGAATTATAGTCCAGATAATTATTACAAAACTAAATTATCACAGATTTTAGAGTTGGTCTGAGAACTATGTTCCATAGTTGACTACCAGCATCCTTAACTTGATCGCAGTAAATGTAAATAATCCAGTGACATGTGACCTCAAGAAATAACCACAATTCTCATGGAAACAAAAACAAAAGAAAATGTCTGGTTTCCTTTTCTGGACTCTACCCTGTCCCTGCCTTATCCTAGATTGGCCACCTGGTGAGGTGGCTGTATTGACATAAGTTCATCCATCTTGAGAAATCTGGGGACGGTGAACTGCAAAACAGACTAAACCCCAAAGGATGTAACCCAGAACGCCCAGAGCACTCAAGCTGGTAACTAACGCTTAAGAGACAAACCGTAGCTGCAAGGAGCCCTTGGCAGCTGCACAGCAAGCTAACTGGCTGCTCCTCGAAAACTCTGAGTACCTCAACTCTGCCTCCCAATCAGTGATCAAACTTCTGACAGTGCTGTGACCCTGCCACTCTAATGCCAAGCCTCTGCCGCTCCAACCACCAGGGAGTCTGGTGCTTCAACTCCACTTTGCTGCCACTGCTGATACCTCACCTGTTTTGACCCCTGTTCTTATATAAGTCCATACTGCCAACTACAGTGGTCCCCTCTCCTGGTGACTGAGACTTGGGACTTTTGCCCAGTGTTTGAAAGACAATCCTGAATTGACCCTTACCTGCCCCTCTATTAGTGTGATTGGTGTGATTTGTGAGTGGATTCAGTTTGGAAATAACTGTGTGAATAAAAGCATTGAAAATACAGTTTGTGTCCTCTGAGTTTGGCCAATTATCAAATGGAACAGTGGTCTATGGCTTAAGCCAGGTGCCCAAGGGCCAAATTCTGTTCTGTCTAGTTTTGTAAATAAAGTTTTATTGGAACATAGCCTAGCCCATTTGATTATATATTTCTGTGGAAGTTTTATGCCACATTGGTGGTTTTGAGTAATTGCAAGAGGGGCTATATACAAAAGGTGCCAAAAATGTATATACACCTTAAGACAAATATTCCATTTTGCTGTTTTAAGAACACCCCTTATGCTTGTTCTGCTATCTTCTGTTTCACGTGCACATGAACATCATACTATATACTACATACTACATACTACATTGCTGTTGTAATTCAATTCCATATCCAAAAAAGCATAGATAACATCTCTGAAAATGAATATATATACACATACATATATACACATATGTATACATATGTAAGTACATATATACATTTTCAGAGATGTTACCTATGTTTTATTTTATATGTTGTTATTGTTAGGTGCTGTGGAGTCGTGTCCGACTCATAGCAACCCTCATAGGGTTTTCAATAACAGATTGTTTCAGGACTGCCTTGGGAGTAGGTTGCCAAGTCCTTCTCCCATTTTTGCGGTGCTGGGAATTGAACTCGGGACCTCAGAGACTATAGAGCGGCACTCTACCAACTGAGCTAAATCCCAGCCCTTTTTTTTTTATACATATATATTTTTTTTTGGCATCCTCAATATTTACCATATAGTCCTTTACAAACAAAACAAAACAAAACAACAGAGAAACATCTACCTACTTTGGGTTTAAATCATTTGTTGCTATATTTTTGGATTCCCAAGAGTAACTTTTGAACAAAAACAAAAGCAAAACAAAACAAAAAATACAGAATGGGCAAAAGTTGACTGATATTATCAGTGAGAAAAAAAATGTCCTCTATTACCAGCTTCATTTCACAACTGGTAGCCCATTTCCTCTGGAAGAAGTAGGAAGATTGCTGGATCAGAACAAAGAACCCTCCATCCCCACGAGGGTGATGAACAGACTCAGAGTGGCACTCTGTATCCCCCTGCTAATATTTCCTCATAGCACCAGCACAGTGCAGTTTGCACGGTGCAAAGTCATATTTATTTATTCCCACCCTGTTTTTCTCCTTGTTAGAAAACAGACTCCATGAAGACAGGCAGGCCACCATTCCTGCTGCCCCCAGATAATCACTACCCTGGAGCAGCCAAGTGTTTGTCACACGAATGCTTTAGTGGAATGTGGACACAGATAGGGACATTCTGAGAAAGGCAAAAGGCAAGGTCACCATGTGGAGCAGTAGGTGTACAGGGCAGTGGGGAGCAAGCACTCAGATGTCTGTCCACTGGAATGGGTGCCACAAGGGGTCCTGGTGCTGCTCGCTCTATGACCAGCTTGTCAAGCCGTGGCAGACATAGTCAGTGCCAAGTGTTTGCCAAGTTCATGTCAACCCTGACTAAATGCACTTAAATTAAATTTAAAGGATTTTTGTTTTTTAAAAAGCATGTTCTAGTAAAACAGAACTAAACCTCAAGTTAGATTCAGTCCAATTGCAACACACTGTAGATCTTGTGTCTCCATGTGGCCAATGGGCTCTGTATAGCCCTCATTTCTTATGGTCTGGGGAGAGCGCTACAAACAAGGATGTAGAAAGCACTGGCCTGGACCATACAGCTCCTGGCACCCCTGCAGAAAATACCATCCAGCTGTGGGATGAGGTGGGCAGGCAGAGGCAGGGCTGAGCCATACTCAAGCTGGGTCCTGGCCACTGGGTAGCTGCCTTACTGGGATGACCTCTCTAGCTGGGGAAAGCATGTGCTACAGGTTGGGTTTTTGGTCCTTGTCAAAAGCAAGGATCTGGAGGCAAAGAATACAATGGGCTATCTCAATTCTGAAGATTGCAACCAGTTACCTCGGCAGAAGGGCAAGAGTCCAGGTCCACCTTTAGTGTCCAGGAACTCAAAAATATCATTCCAGACAGTCATTTTGACAAGAGCCAGAGGACAAAATTAACAAAGGAGGGACTTGATATATAATCTTTACATAACTGTGGAAAGAGTATGGGGGAAGGAAATTTTTGTACATTAGCATTATGTAGAGGAAAATGAATGTGCACAGGCTTCAAACCTTGGTCCACGTTCTCAGGAGCTGGTTTGAAAATGAATCAGCCACTCAAATTTCTTTTGACCATCTATAAATTGAGTTCACAATAGTTGCTTTTAAGGGTTTTAGTAAGAATTCAAGATAATGTGTGCAACTAATAATATAGCAGCTTGAGTAAACTGTAGTTATTTTGAGGTATTTTACATAATGACAATAATAATAAGTGCCCATAGTACTGGTGTGTGCACACACCACCCTAATAAAGCCTTCTGAGACCAGTTCCTGTGCAGATACATCTAGAAGATAAGATCTCGCCAGATCAAATGATTTTATGCAGCATGAGATCCCCAGGGGAAGAATTTTAGGGAACCTACCAATATCAGAACTTCCCTAGGGTGCAAACATTATGTTTAGTATCTATGCATTTTCAAATACCCGATCATTTCCCTCTAAGTTAGTCATATCCTGAAGGCCAAGGCCCCATGGTACCTTCAGAACATAAATGTCCTTGGAGAACAATTTGTGAAAATTAACACCACCAACATTCCTTAGGCCCTTAGCAGATGCCAGTCATAGGATGATGTTAGCAGCATACATTTATCCAATTCTCACAAACATGATGCAGAACCAGCATAGATATCCCCGCTCCTTGATTAAACACAGGGGAAACAGAAGCAGAGCAAAATGAATAACTTATTTGAAGCCACACAGCATGTGAATGGCTAGGCCAGGATTCAAACTCACTTCTCAAAGCTGGGAGTCTCCCTAAGTCAGCTAAGCAGTCCAGACCCCAGCTCTCATGCCTCCCAGCAGGCTCTACTTCTGTTCTAACTCACTCCTTGTCATGGGTAGATCTGTCGGACTTATCTCTGAATTCCCAGATTAGCAGCATTCTTGGTATGTGGCAGGTATTAAAAACTATGAGAAGAAAGTTGTTGTTGTGAGGTGCCATCGAGCCAGGTCCAACTCATAGCGACCCTCATAGGATGTTCAATGGCTGATCTTGTCGGGATTGCTTTGGAAGTGGATTGCCACTTCCTTCTCCTGTTTTTGAGGCTCTGGGGATCAAACCCAGGTCCTAAGAGAGTGCAGCGTGGAATTCTACCAAGTTAAGCCCCAGCCCCTATGAGAAAAAGAAGGAAGGAAAAAAGACAGGGGGAGGGAAGGAAGGGAAGGAGCACTCGGCAGCCCCTCTTCCTTTGATCTAGTTCAGCAACTACTTCCTATTGTAACTCTCACCACATGATCATTAGTTCAGCTGTTTATTCTCTTGTTTTAAGCTGAGGACT
>VMDO01026401.1:0-26785 GCA_007922755.1 Pedetes capensis | reverse complement strand
TGTTGACCCAGTCATAAGGATTTTTGTTTTGTTGATGTTTAGTCATAACCCATATTGAAGGCTATGATCTTTGATCTTCATCAGTAAATGTTTTAAATCCTCTTCACTTTCAGCAAGCAGAGTGGTGTCATCTGCATAACGCAGGTTGTTAATGAGTCTTCCTCCAATCTTGATGCCACGTTCTTCCTCATAAAGTCCACCTTCTCGGATTATTTGCTCAGCGTATAAATTGAAGAGATAGGGTGAAAGTATACAGTCCTGACGCACACCTTTCTCAACTTTAAACCACTCAGTGTTTCCTTGTTCTATTCCAACAACTGCCTCCTGGTTCATGTACAGATTTCTCATGAGCACAATTAGGTGTTCTGGTATTCCCATTTTCCAAAGTGTTATCCATAATCTGTTATGATGCACACAATCAAATGCCTTTGCGTAGTCAATAAAACATAGATAGACATCTTTCTGATATTCTCTGCTTTCAGCTAATATCCACCTGACATCAGCAATGATGTCCCTGGTTCCCCGCCCTCTTCTGAATCCTGCTTGGTTTTCAGGTAATTCCCTATCTATATACTGTTGCAGTCGCTTCTGAATGATCTTTAGTAGAATTTTGCTGGTGTGCGATATTAATGGTATTGTCCGATAGTTTGCACATTCAGTTGGATCCCCTTTTTTGGGAATAGGCACAAATATGGATCTCTTCCAGTCAGTTGGCCAAGTAGCAGTTTTCCAAATCTGTTGGCATAAACATGTTAACACCTCCAGTGCTGCATCTGTTTGCTGAAACATCTCTATTGGTATCCCATCAATTCCTGGAGCCTTGTGTTTCACCAGTTCTTTCAAGGCAGCTTCCACTTTGTCCTTCAACACCATTGGTTCCTCTTCATATGCAACCTCTTGGAATGGTTGGTGATCTACCAATTCTTTCTTGTATAATGTCTCTGTGTGTTCTTCCCATCTTCTTTTGATGTTTCCTGCATCATTTAATATTTTCCCTGTAGAATCTTTCACTACTGCCACTCGAGGCTTGAATTTTTTCTTCACTTCCTTAAGCTTGAGAAACACAGAGCGCATTCTTCCCTTTTGGCTTTCTGCTTCCAGCTCCTTGCACATGTTATTATAATATTTGTTTTTGTCGTCTCGAGCTTCCTTCTGAAATCTTCCATTTAGTTCCTTGACTTTATCATGTCTTCCTTTTGCTGTAGCTGCTGGACATTCGAGGGCAAGGTCCAGTGTCTCTTTGGACATGTAATTTGGTCTTTCCTTTTTTTCTTGTCTTTTTAAGGACTTTTTGCTTCCTTCTTGAATGATATCTTTTATGTCATGCCACATCTCTTCTTGTCTCCTGTCATTTGTGTCTAATGCATTAAACCTATTTTTGAGGTGGTCTCTAAACTCAGGTAGGATATACTCAAGATCATACCGTGGCTCTCGTATACTTGTTCTGATTTTCTTCAGCTTCACTTTGAACTTGCATATGAGAAGTTGATGGTCTGATCCACAGTCAGCACCTGGTCTTGTTTTGACATTTTGTATAGAGCTTTTCCATCGTCTCTTTCCACATATGTAGTCAATTTGATTCCTGTATGTTCCATCTGGTGAAGTCCATGTGTATAGTCTCCATTTATGATGTTGAAAAATGTATTTGCAAATGAAAAGGTCATTGGTCTGACAAAATTCTATCATGTGATCTCCAGCTTCATTTCTGTCACCAAGACCATATTTTCCAACTATTGAGCCCTCTTCTTTGCTTCCAACCTTTGCATTCCAGTCACCAGTGATTATCAGTATGTCTTGATTGCATGTTTGATCTATTTCAGATTGCAAAGCTGATAAAAGTCTTCCCTTTCTTCATTTGTGGCCTTAGTGGTGGGTGCATAAATCTGAATAGTAGTCATATTAACTGGCCTTCCTTGTAGGTGTATGGATATTATTCTATCACTGACAACATTGTATTTCATGACAGATCTTGAAATGTCTTTTTTGATGATGAATGCAACCCCATTTCTCTTTAGTTTATCATTCCCAGCATAGTAGACCATATGATTGTCTGACTCAAAATGCCCTATGCCTGTTCATTTTAGCTCACTGATGCCTAGAATGCCAATGTTTATGCGCTCCATTTCTCTTTTAACAATTTCTAATTTGCCTAGATTCATACTACGTACATTCCATGTTCCAATTATTAATGGATGTTTACAGTTGTTTCTCCTCATTTGGAGTCATGCCACATCAGCAAGTTGAGCACCCTGGGGTTTTATTCCATTTCCGTCATCACGGTAGACTCTACCTGGAGGAGGCAACTCTTCCCCAGTAGTCTTTTGAGTGCCTTCCAACCTGGGGGCCTCATTTTCCGGCACTATATCTGACAGTGTTTCTTTGCTATCCATAGGGTTTTCAATGGCTAGTTGTTTCTCCGGAGTGGCTCACCAGGTCCTACTCCCTAGTCTGTTTTAGTCTGGAAGCTCAGCTGAAAACCTGTCCACCATGGGTAACCTTCCTCATGTCCGAGGTTACAGATGCAGAGCTCTCAGCCTCATCGCAACACGCAAGCCCCCACAGTGCGGCAAACTGACAGACGTGTGGGAGGATCTGAAAATAGGAGAATTAAAAATAATTAATCCCTGTAAGTGCAGAATCTAATTACATGCTAAAGAAATTTAAAAAGCTGTATTTGACATTACTACTCTGCTATTCATAAAGTTTTCAATATCTAATTGTTTTGGGAGTGGGATGCTAGGTCCTTCTCCCTAACCTGTCTTAGTCTAGAGACTCAGCTGAAAACTATCCACCATGGGTGGCCCTGCTGGTATCTGAAATACCAGTGGCATATCTTTCAGCATCACAGCAACACACAAGCCTGCACCGCACAACCTGACAGACATATGGGGGTTTTAAAACTTAGGTATGAAAAATCTTACCTCTAGAGAACTTGGGTGAGAAAATTAAAACTTGCAAGAACAAAACTCTGTCTTCAGAATCTTCAGACTTGTCTTCCTCGTTGATGGAACCAAAGTACTGTACTTTTGGGCTTATTAAGTCATGGAAATGACTAGATTTTCATTTTTTTCTCTGTCTTTCCTAATAGCTGGGGCTCATATGACTCCAGAGTGTAAGTATCTCCTATTATTACCACATGCAAAGATTAAGTGAATTTCCGTGATTATAGTTGCTTTGTGCCATCAAGTTGGTATCCAACTCATAGCAACCCTACGTACAACAGGTGAAACACTATTGTCAGTGCTTCTCTGCTATTCATAGGGTTTTCAATGGCAGATTGATTTTTGGGAGTGGGTTGCTGAGTTCTTCTCCCAAGCCTACAGTATCCGGTGGTTCCCAGATGGTCTCCCATCCAAGTTCTAACCAGGCCCAACCCTGCTTAGCTTCTGAGATCTGATGGGATGAGATGCCACAGGGTTATGGCTGCAGTCATGATTATATTACTATACAGCAAATGTGTTCATTTTCCCATCCATTTCTATACCTCTCAACTGTTACATCTTTTATACAATTGTTAACCAGTGAAATTGTGGTAACTATTTGGAAGGGTTACTGGGTTTTAAACTTTGAAAAAAGTATAGTGACTGTCATTAAAAGAATTACTTGTAACTGCTTAGATCTTCTATGTGAAAACTTTTGGTTTACTTTTGTAGGTTTTAATATGGAAATTATTGGAGGGAGAGAAGTGCTGCCTCATTCCAGGCCATTTATGGCTTCCATCCAGTACCATGGCAACCACGTTTGTGGAGGAGTCCTGATCCATCCACAGTGGGTGCTGACAGCATCCCACTGCCACTCTCAGTAAGTCCCCAGCACTTTTCCATGTGTGTGGTTTTCCATGTTTCTCCTCCATGTACATACCTAGCATAAAGTTCAACTTATAAATGAGGCACAGTAACAGATAGCAACAATAATTAAATAGAACAGTTATAACAACTTACTGCCTGCAGCCATAGCCCTGTGGCATCCCATCCCATCAGATCTCGGAAGCTAAGCAGGGTCGGGCCTGGTTAGTACCTGGATGGGAGACCGCCTGGGAACACCAGAAGCTGTAGGCTTGGGAGAAGGACCTGGCAACCCACTCCCAAAAATCAGTCTGCCATTGAAAACCCTATGAACAGCAGAGAAGCACTGACAATAGTGTTTCCCCTGCTGTACAGAGGGTCGCTATGAGTCGGATACCGACTCGAAGGCACCTAACAACAACAACTTACTGGGGCTGGGGTTTAGCTCAGTTGGTAGAGTGCTTCTCAGTGCTCTCTGAAGCCCTGGGTTCAATCCCCAGAACCACAAAATATTAGAAGGACCTGACAGCCCACCCCTGAAACAATCCTGAAACAACTAGCCATTGAAAACTATGAGTAGCTGAGAAGACCTGACATAGGGCCCGGCATGGCACAGTGTCGGGGGAGTGTTTAGTTCTGTTGTATATAGGGTCACTATGAGTCAGACCTGACTCGATAGCACCTAACCGCAACAAGCAGCATACTATCATAAAAGTTATTGATAACTCAGGAATTATTTATTCCTGGAATTTTCCATTTAATATCTTCAATGGCAGTTGACCACAAGTAAGTAAAATCACAGAACAGGAACCCACATACAAGGGAAGATGACTGTACCCTGTTTCATGGGGCTTTGAAAGTTAAATAGTATCTATTTAGGCATTTTAGCCTGTTTGATGCATTTAATAATCACAAAAACATTGTGGCCAGTATTATTGGTATAAGTATGAGAAGCCTGCTTTGCCAGTGGATTTTTGGACACTTCAGTTCCTCAGACTGACCTCTTGCCCCAGACATCTGAGGCCTCCAGTTTGGGAACCATCAAAAAAAAAAAAAGGAAAGAGGAGTTATTTTGGTGGGGATACTCGGAATGAAAGCTTTTCTGAAGATAGAATACAATTCTCAAAGTCACTTTCAGCCTATGATTCTCTTGCTTCAACTAATGAAGAACAAAACCCATCTTGGGTTGCTGCAACCAGCATAAAAGGAAAAGTAGTAGAAAGCTAACTTAGTGTTTATTTATTTGTTTTGCATGAATATTCTACTTTTTTGTTTCTGTGTTTTGGGAGTATTTCTTGTTTGGTTCTTTGATTTTGGGTTTTTTGTTTTTTTCAAGTTGTTTTTTGCTTTTTGTTTTTATTTCTTTGTTTTTGCAGTACTGGGGGTTGAACCAAGGGACTTACACCTACCACACAAGCACTCCACCACTGAGCCACACCCCCAACACCTTTTTAATTTTTATTTTTGAGACAGAGTCTTGCTAAATTGCACAGGCTGCCTCTAGCCTCAAACCTGCGCTCCTCCTACCACAGCCTCCCAAGTCACTGAGATTACAGGCAAGGGCCACTGCACCCAGCTTCCATGTTTGTTTTCTTATGTTTCTCTGCATCCCCACCCTCTGCATCTCTACACTCTGTGTCCCCACCTTCTCTGTCCTTCTCTCCATGACACTAGAAATTTTCATTCAATGCAAAGTATGCACATCTTCAGATATGCTTATAATGTGTCCATTCAAATGAACTATAGCTCCCCAGACACAGAGCTTGACTTAAAAATGCTAGATGGAAAGAAGGAAACAAATGGGGAGAGGGTGTTTTGTTTGTTTTTGCTAAGCCAGAAACATTTTTGCTAAGCCTGAAATGTCGTTCATGAAGTCCTTCACAAATCAGAAAGGTAAACAATATTAAGTTAAAATTTAGTCAAGAGAACTTCACTCAGGGGAAGTGGATTCCCAAATTGGGAGAAAGATATTATTTTTTTAAATCTATTGCTACATATTATTTTAAATGGCTGGCATATAAAGAACTCCAAAATATGTGCATCAAATTTCCTTCATAGGACACTTGGGTGTAAAAATGCTTGGAAAAATATTAAGCCTTATGAAATTCAAAATATTTATGAATAGTTCAGTGGTAGCTTCCCACAAATGTACTCACAAGTGTCCTGTGGGAACAGTTTGCTAATCCCAGGCCTCTCTCTGAGCACAATAGTGAACTGGGCCAAATCTAGGGGTGCTCCCTTCTCACCACCATCTACTCAGTTCCCTCAGCACCTTGGCCAGTTTATTAGTTGCCATGTCAAATATAAAAGAAAATGAGTGCCAGGTGTGGTGGTGCACACTTGGAATCCTGGTACTTTGGAGGCTGAGGCAGGAGGATGGTAAGTTTGAGGCCAGCCTGGGCTACATAGCAGAGCTTGTAAGAAAGAAGTAGCAAAGGAAGGAAGGATTGACATGGTAGAAATCTTACTGTCTGATCACATTTTCAGCATTTTAACTTACCAGGAGCAAAATTCTCACAGCTGTTGTCCACTGTCCTCCTAAGTGTTCTCAAGCCCTTGCTGAGCCTTAATGAGCCCGTCCCATCTCTCACCTACCTAGCAAGATTAGGTAGAACCTTCCACAGCCCCTTCCATACAGCTTTACTCCACCTCAAACTTTCCAGGCTCTCTAAATGAAAGGGTAAAAACTCCAGGCTCTGAAGTCAAACCAAGTTCTAATGCTGCCTGCATGCACATCCCAAAGCCTCCACCTAGTGTCTGTTTGATGTATGCAGGTTTGTTAATTTAGGTGCACCTTGACTTCCTCCTCCGTAAAATGAAGATGATGATAATACCTACCTCACAGGTCTGTTGTGTGGTGTGAAGGAAACTGTGTAACATGCTTAGCACAGAACAAAGACCTTAACAGATGTTATCTAGTATTGTTCTATTGTTACCTGTGCCTTCTACCGTAGTAACAAGAGACTAATGATCCACATGTGTTGATGGGACAGGACTGGAAAGACCATACTCTCTGAGAACCAGCTCTTCCTCTCTCTCTAACTCAAGGGAGATCTCTGAGAAATAAGCATGCTGCCTCTGTTGCCAGACCTCAGGAGAGGGTTCAAGCAGAAGCACTGCTCAGTAGCAAGACAGGCTGCCCAAGGAAATAAAACACTAAGAGGGACTTGATACAGAGCTAAAAAGAAGAGTTAAGGAAAGAGCACTAGACTTAAGAGTCACAAACACTGGATTTGGGTCCTGGTTCCTCTATGTATGAGATGTATCACCTTGGACTAGTCAGAGAACACTCTTTTATCAGGAAGGGATATACATCCCATTGGTGTTAGCACTGAAAAAGGTGCTATTAGGTTCAATTGAGACACTGTATAGAAACATCTTCAGTGGATGATGAAAAAAACCTTGCTATAAGCAAAACTATGGTTTACTCTGGGCTGGAATTTAGCTCAATTGGTGGAGTGCTGCTCTGCATTCTCTGGGCCAATCCCCAGCACTGCAAAAACAGGAGAAGGATCTGGCAACCCACTCCTGAAACAACCCCAAGACAATCAACCATGGAAAACCCTATGAACAGCAAAGAAGCACTGACAATAGTGCTAGGCATGTCACAGTGTTGAGTAGTGTTTTATTCTGTTGTTCATAGGGTCACTAGGAGTCGGACCTGACTCAATAGCACCTAACAACAACAACAAATGAATTGCTGTCCATGTAATTCCATTCCACACAAGTGCAGGGTGGAACTCAGGAACACCTCCAGGAGATTCTGAAGCAGCTCTGAAAACCACTCTTGGAGAAACTCTGTGTTGTGCAAATGAACAACACTGGTATTACTAACTTCTCCTCTACATGAATTCAGATCTAGATTTAGCTAAAGAGGAAAGATCCTAGAACTCTAGTAATTCTGTGCATCCCATGGGCAGAAAAATGACCTTGGTGGGACAGATTATAGTTAAAGGATATCTAGAAATTGAAATTTCAGAAAGCATAATGACCTCTTGGGTTGTTTTTGGTATTAGCCAGTCCTAGTGGAACAAAAATAACCAAAACATTTCAAAGGCAATGGTTAGTCAAGGAAATGGGTAAAAGATGAAAAAAAATTACAAATTTTCTCAGCACCTCTTCCTTCACCAGAATCCACCTTCCACACCCCACATATACAGCCCTCTTTGTGTGAGTTGTTTATGCACATACCCACTTTTCTGTTACAGTGCTAATCCTACAGGCTTCATATCCTCCTTATCCTCCAAAACTTTGGGGTTAGTGGGTATGTTGAATTTGAATTTCAATCAGTCCTAGGAAAGCCAATCCACATCCTTTGAGAAATTTCATCCCCATTCTGATTTTGTAATAGGCAAACTTTTCAACAAATGGAGCTGGAATTCCCAAAATAAACTATTTTGGTAGAAACCAAGAAGTGGTAAATCCAGGCAGTCATAGATTGGCCATGTGCAAACCCTCTCCACTGTAGTCATGTGCACATTCTTTGAAACTGAAACATCATTTCTTCCATTTTGTGTTTCTGTGCCCTTTTTAATTTTGAAGAATCTTTATTTATCTGTATATATGAGTATGTGTCTTTTGACTATATTCTGCCTTTATCTCTTTTTCAAGTAGTAGAGAAATAGTTATATGTAAACTAAGAATATAATTCTTTTTATAACCTTCTTTGCTCTAAGAAAGATTTGAGGTGTTATCCATAAAGATAGTCATTGTAATGAGATGTATCTACAGTTTACAAATGGCTCCAACACATTACCAAAATATCCAAAATAATAATGATGATGATGATGATGATGATGATTTCATCCCTATCTATAAATATAGTTTGTCAAACTTACAGGAAATCAGATTGATTGTGGCATTACTGAAACACTAGTACTAGAGCTGCATACAGCCAAAGATTAAAAAAAAATTGTCTCCACCTGACTTCTCAATTTGTATTCTATAAATCTCCACGATGGAATTATCAATGGCCACGAGCATGTATTTTTACCTTGAGGAAAGTTTTCCTTTCTTGTCCAAATCATCTTTGTAATTGAGAGACAGGACTTTTGAGCATATCTGACTGCCATGTAATGGCCCCCATGTTGCCTGAGATGAGGTCTTGACATACAGATGAGCAAGCGTAGAGTTGGGTCTTTACCTTAATTATTTAAGCACTTAACATTGGGAAAATGAAAAAGTTCTGGAGATGAGTGATAATGATGGATAAACATCAATGTAAATGTAGTTAATGTTACCAAAGATATATTTTTAAATGGTTAAAATAGAGCTGGGTACCATGGAACATGCTTGTAATCCAGCTACTCAGGAGGCAGAGGCAGGAGGATCACAAGTTCAAGGCCAGAGAAGCCTGTGAAATGTAGTAAGACCCTGTCTCAAAATAAAAAATTTAAAAAGGGGGCAGGGAGTGCAACTCAGTGGTAGAAGATGTGTCTAGCATGCTTGAGGCCCTATGCCCAACCTCAAGTTATATATATATATATATAAATGTTAAAATAGAATATCTTGTCACATATATTTTGCCACAATAAAAAAAAATCTTTTAATGGTTGTTGTTAGGTGCCAACTACTAGAATCAATGCATAGCAACCCTATATGCAACAGAAGGGAACACTATCCAACACTGTGCCATGCACATGATCTTTTTATGTTTGAGCCCCTTGTGGCAGTCACTATGTTTCTTCTCATTTTGACTTGTGCCACATCAGCAAAAGGAGGTCCCAGGGGCTTTACTCCATTCTCTGTCATTAAGGCTAACTCTACTTTGAGGAGGCAACTCTTCCCCAGTCATTTCTTGAATGCCCTCCAGCCTGGGAGACTTAATTTCTGCACTATATTTGCCAGTGCTTCTCTGCTATTCATAGGGTTTTCAATGGCTAATTGATTCAAGAGGGGGATGCCAGGTATTTCTCCCTAGTCTGTCTTAGTCCGGAAGCTCAGCTGAAACCTGTCCACCATAGGTGGCCCTGTTGGTATCTGAAATACCAGTAACATAGCTTTCAGCATCACAGCAACATGCCAGCCCCCACAGCACAAGCTAACAGATATGTAGAGGACTTTAGTGGTAGTTGGTATAAATCTCCTACCACAAACTCAAAAAGTATAATTTATTTTTATACACATGAACACAACTTTCTTATAAATTTGATCTAAGTCAATTAGGATTTCACCCCTTTATCCTCACAATCAAGTACAGATTCTGATAATCTTTTGCAATGTAGACGAACTGGGCTGCAATGGGGTTGAAGGCAAGTCATTTGGCCCTTGATGTCATTTATTCATGATGGGATCCACTGACATCTCTGGCACGCTGCCTGATCCGAACCAGGTTACTTTAGCATTTGTCCTTGGTTTTGTGTGTGTATGACTACACACCTCCATTCTACACCTGAGGATTTGGAAATCATTACGTTACTTCCATTCTCTTTGCTTTTTTATGTTTCCCAAAGGCAAGTCTCTCACAGTGGTTTTAGGAGCACATTCTCTCTTAAAGAATGAGCCCTTCAAACAAATCTTTGTGATTGAAAAATCCATACCATTCTCAAGATTTCTATCAGATGCTAAATCAGATGATATCATGCTGGTAAAGGTATGTATCATTGCCTTCCTTCACTTTCTCCAACATTCTTGTACAGCATGGCTCAGTTAGTTAAAAAAAAAAAAAAAAACATGGAAGCATCTTGTTAGAATCCCTCTGGTGTTTAACATGCTTATAATATAGTCTGTAAGGGCCCATGTTTCTCCATATACTGCCTTGAAAGAAACAAAATTTTATCACAAATGCATTAGGGATACATTTATATGAAAAAAGTCAGTTCTGATGCTTATATAAGTAGGAGGGGAACATCCCAGCAGGCCCAAAAAGCCTTGTTCCCAAATGCTTTTCTCATTAGCAATTGAAAAATATAACAGTTGTTTATATAGCAGAGCCAACCAAGCGACTTCAGGGACTCAGAAGTGAGTTACAACTTAGTCTAGACCATACTTTGTCTAATCCAAATGTAATCTAGACCATACTCAAGGGTCCTATCCAGCAGGAAATAGTCCAGCCCTCAAAGTCCTGACCTATGGATGTCATTCCACAGAAAACCATCCAATGCAGGGCAAAGGCCAGTTTGCTCAAGACTGGGTGGAATTCCTGCTCTGTATAAGCTCCTTGCCCAAGCATCAGTGAACTCCACAGGGAATGGAGAACAAAAAAGCAACAACCGCCAACGCAGCTGCAGGCCACCATTAAAGTAAATCCAAGAGATAGGGACGCCCTCCTCAGGCAGGGGGATCACACATACAATGCACAGTCTAATGGCAAAATACTGCTGGGACAAGATGATTTATTCATTTTCCATCTGTTAGCTTCACACAGCCACAGAACTCAACAAGCATGTCAATTGCTCCACCAAAGAACCAAAAACTATACTAAAGATGGAACCAAATGTCAGGTTACTGGCTGGGGAGCCATGGATCCAGATTTGCTCAACCCCTCTGATACCTGCAAGAAGTCACTGTAACCATCATAAGTCAAAAACTTTGCAACAGCCAATGCTATTACAACCACAACCCTCTTATAACCAAATACATGATATGTGCAGGAGATGCCAGAGGCCAGAAGGATTCTTGCCAGGTAAGAGTCTTAGTTGAGACAGGTGTTCTAAAGATTCACTCTCTACTCCTAGATATAGGTGTCCTCTATCCTTTTTCAGCTACCAGTGTGAATAAGAAAAACTTCACCAATGCTTAATCAACATTTACTAAAGGCTTGTTTATGGGCTGGGATTTAGCTCAGTTGGTAAAGCACTGCTCTGCAGTCTCTGAGGTTTTGAGTTCAATTCCCAATACCACAAAAATAGGAGAAGGACGTGGCAATGCACTCCTGAGGCAATCCCGAAACAATCAGCCATTGAAAACCCTATAAGGGTCGCTGTGAGTCAGACACGACTCGATGGCACCTAACAACAACAACAAAGGCTTGTTTACTGGGAAAATAAACTATATCTGATAAATTTTATAGGTTTCCTATGAGGGGAGTTACCATCCTTAGAAAATCTACCAACTCTCAGGTCACTAGTAGAGGAAAACTTTCCCCCCAAAGAACCAACATTTAGATGAATCAGTGTTGTTGTTGTTGTTGGGTGCCATCAAGTCGGTATCCGACTCATAGCGACCCTCATGGGGTTTTCAATGGCTGAGTGCTTCGGGATTGCCTTGGGAGTGGATTGCCAGGCCCTTCTCCCATTTTTGCGGTACTGGGAATTGAACTCCGGGCCTCAGAGACTGCAGCGCAGCGCTCTACCCACTGAGCTAAATCCCAGCCCAGATGAATCAGTAGAGAGGTCTAACAAGCAGTCTTGCAAAAAGCATGTTTCTTAAATAATGTTGACTGTCTTAGTATGTTTGGGCTGCTACAACAAGATACCACAATCTGACAGAAATTTACAATACTAACAGAAATTTATTTTTCACAGTTCTGGGCACTAAGTGGTGCAGCTCAAGGTGCTAGGAGATTTGGTCTCTCGTGAGACCTGCTTTCTGCTTCATAGTCAACCTCTATTCACTCTAACCTCACGCTGAAGAAGGGGTGGGGGTCTTTCAGGCCTCCTGTACAAGGGCCTTAATCCTATCCAAGAGGGGTCCTCCTCCATGACTTAATCGCTTCCCCCAAAGCCCCACCTCCTACTACCACAGCAAATTAATTTGGGACCATAGCACTGATTTACAGGAAGGAACAACACTTATATCTTTCCAAATCTTTTGTTTTATAGTAAGAAAAAAATGGATAAATTTATAAGTCACTAATATGTAGCACTGATGGATTACTAAATTTTAAAAATTAGAGTACAATATTCACATCCTACTATATTAAGCAAGCCTGCAGCTCCTGGCTACTGTGGCATCTGATCCCGTCAGATCTTGGAAGGTAAGCAAGATGGAGTCTGGTTAGTACTGGATGGGAGACCACCTGGAAACACCAGGTGCTGTAGGCTTGGGAGAAGGACCCAGAAACCCCACTCCCATAAAATAATCAGCCATTGAAAACTCTATGAATAGCAGAGATGCACTGACAACAGTGTTCCACCTACTGTACACAGGGTAGCTATAAGTCAGATACCAACTCAACAGCACCTAACAACAACAAAAACAACTATATTAAGCATTATTGGGAGGTGGTATATGGTAACTTCAGGCCCTTTGTCTCTGTGGTGCCCTAAGACCATCATCTCCTGACCATGTCATCCCAGCTGACCAGCAGACAAGGCCCTGCACTTTATCATGTATACAGCAGCAGAGGCTGATCTTCTCATTTGAAAACAAGCTCTTTGTCTGAAAGGCCACACCATCCCATCCATACTTGTTCAAGTCTGCTGACAGAATTTAGTTATATGTTTTGTTGTTAGTGTGAGGCATCAAAATTCATCTCCTTTGGCAAGTGCTTACCAAGGATGATATACATACATATCATTATGTTCAATGACATGGCAGAGAAAAAGAAAGATAAGAGAGAAGACACAGCCCCTACCATCATGACATTTACTATACTACATTGTTCTTTTCTGCTGGTCTTAACAACAACTTCGCATGAGCACCAAAATGAAATTCACAATTTTGAAAATTTCTTCTGTTTCAGTGGATAATTTCAAACTTCATTTTCACTGTACTTTAACAAATAAAGCTCAGTAGTCAGTGATTACCAAAGGAATATATGTGTATGTAGTCACAGGTGGAGAACAGTTACAAAACGGACATAGAGGCAGAAGCAAAATTATACTCATAAAAAGAGACATGAGTAGAGAGAAGAAAAGAGAGATAGACAGATTGACACATGGTCTTAGATGGACAGAGACCTAGAGAGGCTCCACTAAGATACTGTATCAAGGACTCTTCAGGTCACAAAGAAACCAAAGACCCAGAAACACTTTGAACAATCAATAGTTGGTGGAAAACAAAAAAATTCTCAACAGCTTCTCACCAAGTATCTGCCCATTTTCTTCTTTTCAGGGTGACTCAGGTGCCCCCTTAGTCTGCAAAGGTGTCTTCCATGCCATAGTCTCTGGAGGTCATAAATGTGGCATTGCCAAGAAGCCTGGAATCTACACCCTATTAACCAAGAAATGCCAGACTTGGATCAAAAGCATTCTTGCCCCAGCTTGTGCATATTAAGACTGCAAAGGATTTTTTTTTTGGATCTACCAGTTACTTTTTTTTTTTTTTCCTTCACAATATGCTCACAAATCAACTCCATCTTCAGGTAAAGCAGAATGCAGTGAAAGCAAATTTCTGAACCCCAAAGATGATTTTGGTTAAGGAATCAAGTCTTTTTTCATTTGTATCTCTAATGCATTTTTACCATGCTGGCTTCATTCTAAATAAAATTTAGAAGTGTCTGTGTTTTTCTTTTATGGATATGAAATAATACCCACCCTCAGTCCACCCATACTCCCCACAGGGTAATAAAGTAACTAAACAAAAACAGGAAAGACCCCATCTTCAACCAGGTTTGTGTTGTGATTTCTACTGAATCATCTCAAATTATTGGGGTGTTTTTGAATTAAAAGAACATTTACAATGAGATCTATGCTTTCAACAGTTGTTTAAGTGCACAACACTGTATTTTTAACTACACGCACGGTCACATACAACAGATCTCTAGAATTTATTCATCTTGTAAAACTGAAACTTTATACCAGGTGAATAACTACTCCTCCTTTTTCCCACCCCTCAGCCCCTGGAAGCCACCATTCTACTCTAAGATTTTATTAGTTTGGTTGTCCTAAGTAGTATTTTTAAAATAATAAACAGAAATACAAACACCCAATTCAAAAAGAATCATTAAAGTCTATACAAATATTGGATAATAATTATTTTTTACATCACATGTTGTTCTAGAAAGAGTTTAATCCAATACAGAAACAAGAAAAAAACTACAATAAAACAAAATATAGAAGTTTTAAAAAAAAAAAAAGGGTGAAGATTTGGAGGCAGAGAGGAAATGAAAATAAGGAAGAGGAGAGGAAAGCAGGAGTGCTCACACAGCACTCAATGTGAGATGCATTTCTTCCTGAATGTTCACTAGCAGCATTAACAATTGGTTCTATGCTTTGGCCAACATAGAAAAATCAACACGATAAATTATATGAATTACAGTATCCAGGAAATAAAAATAAACTATTTGCCCAGAGGGGGCTAGGGTTTAGCTCAGTTGGTAGAGTGCTACTCTGCTCTGAGGCCCTGGGTTCCATCCCCAGCACAGCAAAAATAGAAGGACCTGGCAGCCCACTCCCAAAACAATCAGCCCTTGAAAACCCTGTGAATCACAGAGAATCACCAACATAGTGCTGCGCGTGGCACAGTGTTGGGGAGTATTGTACATAGGGTCTGTTGTACATAGGGTCTTTGTGAGTCAGACCTGACTCAGCACCTATCAACAACAAATTTGCACAGAAGTAGGGCCACTGGTACTGGAACCAAGTCTAGGGGAAACTTTCTTCCATGATCTTCTTGAGAAGGACACTGCAACAATGTACGTTCTTGTTCTTGTACTTGTTGTTAGGTGCCAGTCGAGTCCATTCTGACTCATGGTGACCCTATGTACAAAAGAAGGAAACACTCCCTTGCACTCTGCCACGCCTGGCACTAGTCAATGCTTCTCTGCTATTCATAGCATTTTTAATGGCTGACTGTTTCAGGAGTGGGCTGTCAGGTTCTTTTCCCAAGCCTACAGTACCTGGTATTCCCAGGCAGTCTCCCATCCAAGGACTAACCAGGCCCAGTTCTGCTTAGCTTCCAAGATCTGACAAGATCTGACCCCATAGGACTCCATAAATATGTACAATTTTATGTGTCAATTAAAAAATACAACATGAAGTTACAAAAAAAAAACATTTAAAGGATACTATGCCATGTTTCTCATATTCCTATCAACTGCATTAGTTTCTAACTAATATAATACAGATTGCGTAGACTTCTTGGCCAGAAACTCAGATTGAATAGCATCGAGGTGGGGCTGAAAACTTGCATTGTTTAAAATTCAGTTGATTTTGGTAAATCAGAAAATCTGAGAGACACTGATAATGAGCATCCTTAATAATGTCTTACAATAGAGACAACAATAAGTGTCAAGGGACTTTCATATAATATAAATCCTGCTGTGTCAACTAATGACTTAAGACAAAACTGCAATTCTTTGGAAGGTGTTAGCTGAGTTGGGCTGTCATCCAGTGATTATACTAGTGACAATTTCCAGTGTGGGTAGAAAAGTCTAGTGAAGGACAAGGCTTCTCTCCTTCCAAGGCTCTTCCTTCAAGAGCCAAAAGATTAATCTCAGCTTCTGTTTAATTTCAGTTTAAGGGGATAAACCCTGTTTGTTTCCAGGTGATATCATCAAGTTCCCTTACCTGCATATGGAAATGGATGCTTTGGTTTGTTGCTGTAGTTAGAAACCATGAACCAGGGCTACCCTGCCCTATATATACCTAGAGAATGCAAGCATTGTGTAACCTAACTAGAATTATGCAACTGCTTTGATAATAAGGGGCTGGGATTTAGCTCAGTTGGTAGAGCACTGCTCTGCAGTCTCTGAGGTCCCAAGTTTGATTCCCAGCACTGCAAAAATGGGAGAAGGATGTGGCAATCCACTCCCAAGGCAATCCTGAAACAGTCAGCCATTGAAAACCCTGTAAGGGTCACTATGAGTCGGACATGACTCCACAGCACCTAACAACAACAACAACAATTTGATAATAAAGAAGAAAAAGATGTTTCTTTAAGATGGACACAGTGACATACACCTGGAATCCCAGCTACTCAGGAAGCTGAGGCAAGAGGATTGAGTTTGAGGCCAGAGGCACCCTGTGTAACTTAGCTCTTGCTTTCCTCAAAAAATACAAAGGGGGCTGGGGTGTGGTTCAGTGGTGGAGCACTTGCCCAGCACACACAAAGCCCTGGATTCAAGCCGCTAGTGCTGGGGGCAAAAAAAGTTTCTTTAAATATTCTGTCTTGGGTCATTTAGATTTCTAAAAATAATGAATATGAAAAATACTGTATTTCACAAGGAAAGGAGAAGAAAAATCATAGTCTCTAGACTCACTATTTTAAAAAATAATTCTGTATCTATTTCCTCTAAATTCTGAACCTATGAAACCTAAGTCTATAAGCAAAAGCACAGTTGAGATTGCCCCAGTCCAGTTGATTAGTATTCTGAAAAGTTTTCACTAAAACTTGCGAGTTACATTTAGACTCCAAGCTGTTAATTTACAATTGTCAAGCCAGATCAAATTGCCAGAGAGGAAACTTCTTTCAACAGCTATGGAAAACCCAGCAACTCTGAGATGGGATAAACAGTGCACTTCGCCAAGCAAGTGATAATGGAGCCCACAACTGAAAAGCATCAAGCTGGGCATGGTGGTACATGCCATAATCCCAGCAACCTGGGGGGCTGAGGCTTGAAGATTGCAAGTTCCACACCAGAGGCAGCCTGCACAATCTTAGCAAGACCCTGTCTCAAAAAATAAGGAAGGGAAAGGGGTACTGGAGGGGCGGCCCAGTGATGGAGAGCTTGCCTATCTTGCACAAGGCCCTGGGTTCACACCTCTCCAGTATTGCAAAAAGGAAAAAAAAGAGAGAGAGAGAAAGAAAGAAAAAAAGTGCCCTACATCCTTTCAGGGAGGTAACAATTTGCTAAATGTACCAATGTCTGTCCAACATAGCCTAAAAGACTATGTTGTTGTTGTCTGTTGTTAGATGCCATTGAGTCAGTGTCAGAATCATGGTGACCCTATGTACAACAGATGAAACAGTACCCAACACTGTGCCATGCCTGGCATAATGTCAGTGGTTCTCTGCTATTCATAGGGTTTTCAATGGATGATTGATTGTTTTTTGGGAGTGGGTTGCCAGGTCCTCCTCCCAAGCCTACAGCACCCAGTGTTGCTAGGTGGTCTCCTATCCAAGGACTAACCAGGCTGATCCTGCTTAGCTTCAGGGACCTGACAGGATTGGATGCCACAGTGGTACAACTGCAGGCAAACATAAAAGACTATATAGTATTTTAATTTGGGGAGCTTTGTCTTTGAGAACTTATATGATTATATCTGCAGCTCAAAACTAAGTTTAGAGTCAAACATGAAAATCCTCAGATTTTAAATCTGCTCAAAGATTTTAGGGGAAAATGATTTGCTATTGTCTTTATGAATAGCCCCACTTTCCCCTTTCCTTGTGCCTATAGACACAGGTCATTTGGCTTCCCCACAGATATAAAAGAAAACTTCATGCTTTAATAAAATGGCAGCACTAAAAACAATGAAATCCAAATAAAATGCAAGAAATAAACCAATACTAATCCAGATAAGCCATGAAGCCAGGCTGTGGGGTGTCGCCTGGCCGCTGGACTTGCTCCAGCCATGAGCAGGAACCAGCCGCCAAGGACCCATCCTCTGGTGAGGGGGAGCCAAGCACCCAAGCGCTGTGCCACCCAGAAAGGAGGCTTATGCCTACAGCTGCTCTGAGAAGCCTTGAGAAAGGCAGGTTCAGAGGCTTATGCCCACGGCAACTCCTTGCTTCTTTCTTCCCAGTGAAGATGCTGACTCCCAGTGCTCTTCTCCAACAGCTCTTTATTGTTTCCTTATCTGTCCTGGTCAATGGAATGAACCCAGACTGCTCTGTGTACTGCCCTTATATACTCTCCAGGGGCTAGCCAGGGACTAATCAGGGGCAGTCACCCCATATGGGTTTCAGCCATTCAGGAGGGATATGCAAATTTGGTTTTGTAAAAGTGGTCAATCAGGGATGGTTCCAGAGTGGTCCAATCGGGAGCTGTTCAGTGGTTTGGAAACAGCCAATCAGTGTCAAGGGGTTGGAGGCAAGGGATTAGATGCCAGTGCCATCTTGGGGAGCTCGAGGACCCTCAGTTCCCAGATGTAGGGCAAATGTGATTGCCTAGGGAACAAGCCTCAGTCCTCCAAGGGGCCTAGATAGGCGCCAGGGCGAACTGCCTCTCTAGGCAGTGCCCTAAACCAGGCTAGAACCAAATTGCAGAATTAGTTTAACCTTCTGACTCTCGACTCACTCTGAAATAATATGAAGTGCAATGCTTCAAGCTTGATTGTTGTAAGAACTATCTGATTAAAAGAGTACTGTTCTCAGTTGATCAAGGAAGCTTTCCCTCTCTGATTAAGCTCTTACTTTGGGAAGGAAGACTGCAGTGGAGTGAATTATGTCTCCTTTCAGATTTCTATGTTGAAATCCTAAACTTCAGCATGACTGTATTTGGAGATAGGGCCTAGAAGAAGGTAATTAAGGTTAACTAAGATCAAAAGGGTAGGGCCCTAATGAGATCACTGTCTTCATCCAAACACCAGAGAGCTCATTCTCCCTCTCGGCCCTGTGATGACCCAGTGAGAAGACAGCCATCTACAAGCCAGGATATGAGCCTTCCCCAGAAAACAAGTTGGCCAGCACCTCGGTCCTAGTCTTCCCAGCTTCCAGAAATGTAAGAAATTAATTTCTATTGTTTAAGCAAACCAATCTGCAGTATTGTTTTAAAAGCAGCCTAAGACAACTACAACAGACACATGCGTGAAGAGAGAGAAAGGACACTGTGCCCAGTCTGCCCAAAGGCAATGCACCCACCTGTCCCCCCAAATTTACAATTTCCCAAGATTACTGAGATGCACCAGAGAAGCTATTCACTTGTTGTCTGAGGAGTTATTTGAGTACTAAGTGCATCCTGGCTAACAGGTTCTTTGTCTCTTGAATGATTTAGCCTTGAGTTTAAGCTTTCACACATTGACTTCCTGTTGACAAAACAGGATTGACTGTTGATTTCTTCAATCTTTTTGCTGAGTCATATTGCTACCAGTTTTGGACCCAAGCTAGGTTCTCCCTCCTTCTCAGAATTGTGGACCCAATAACAAAGTCAAGAGTCAATTATGTAGTGAAGAAAAGCGTATTCTTTGGCCAGAATATAAGGAGAAGCTGGGAGAAATAGCTCCCAGATCAGCTGCTCATTTGAATGGAGGAGGAATGTCCCTTTTAAGAGCAAAGGGAAGCCCAGTGTGGTGGTGCAAGCCTGTAATCTCAGGGACTGGGGAGGCAGAGGCAGGAGGATCACAAGTTCAAGACCAGAGGCAGTCTGAGTAACTTAGTGAGACCCTGTCAAAAAAGTAAAAAATGGGCTGAGGGTGCAGCTCAGTGATCCAGCACTTGCAGAGCATGCAAGCGCGAGGCCCTGGGTTCAACCCCCAGTACCATAAAAAAAAAAAAAAGAAAGAAAAAGAAAGAAAAAGAAAAAAAAGAGTAAAGGGATAAAGAAGAGGATTTTAGGTAATGAATAGGAGGATTATTCATGACTTATTTAGAGCACTCCCACAAGTCTGTCAGCTTGTTGTGCTGTGGGGGCTTGGGTGTTTCTGTGATGCTGAAAGCTATGTCACTGGTATTTCACATACCAGCAGGGCCACCCAAGGTGGACAGGTTTCAGCTGAGCTTCCAGACTAAGACAGATTAGGGAGAAGGACCTAGTAGCCCACTCCCAAAACAATTAACCATTGAAAACCCTATGAATAGCAGAGAAGTGCTTCAAATATAGTGCCAGAAAACGAGCCTCCAGGCTGGAAGATATTTAAGAAACAACTAGGCAAGAGTTGCCTTCTCAAAGTTAAGTCTACCTTAATGACAGAGAATGGAGTAACGCCCCTGGGACCTCCTTAGCTGATGTGGCACAACTCAAAATGAGAAGAACCATAGTGGCTGCAACATTGTCTCAACACAAAAAGATGCTATGTATGGCACCGTGTTGGGTAGTGTTTCATTCTGTTGTACATAGGGTGTTGATGAGTTAGATCCAACTACAAATGGCACCCAACAACAACAACAAAATAATCTTTAGGGAAGAGATGAATAGCTGGTCCTCATAGCATCTTTTATGGCTGAAGGCCATGTTGCCTGGTTCCATCCTGCATCTCGTTTTATAGCAGTAGTGAAGGTAGCAAGTGTCTGCATGGCTGGCAGACAAGTATCTTGTCCGAAATAGAACACTGGTTAGCAAAAAGGATTGTCCTTTTGAGAGAGTGTTTACCTGCTAACAATATTTGTCAATTCTAGGTCAGCAAACAGTATTCATCACCTCTTATACTTCCCCAGGAAAAAAAATCCACTCATTTTCTGGTTTTTTATTTGTTTGGTTGGTTAGTTGGTTGATTGGTTGTTTTCTGTAGTTGTTTTTTGTTTGTTTGTTTATTTTGCAGTGGGGGGTGGTGAACCCAGAGCCTCACAAGCTCTCTACCACTGAGCTGCACCCCAGCCCATTTTTCACTTTTTATTTTGATACAGGGCCTCATTGAGTTCACAGGCTGCTTCCGGCCTTTGCACTTGCAATCCTCCTGCCTGAGCCTCTCAAGTTACTGGGATTATAGGAATGGGCCACTGCACCCGGCTTTATTTTCTAGTTTTAACCATAAATGTCTGTGTAATAACCTATTACAGTCAGCATATGGGGTTTACATTGCAGCTTTTTCTGAGAACTTAAACTAAACAGAATAAAATTGCCCCCTGTAAGAGTTACAATTTGAACCCGGTAAGACTCCCTAGAGACTGGGTTAGAGTAGAGATACACAAAATCACTCTGAAGAGACACCAAAATTCCCAAGCCTGCAAGCCTCGCTGTAATCCTCTTGAAGGGTAACAACTCTCAGGCCAGAGTTGCCCACTCAGGAGGGTGGAGCACAAAGTTGGATGCAGGAAAAAAAAGTCAGGACTGGCCATGGACCAGCAAGTCTTGCCTACCGGGGAAGGAAGGGAGGCCAACTCCAGCCCCTCTTGGTTTTAGCCTGATTCCGTTAAACACTCAGCTGCCTCCTCTGGTCTTCTGATTCCATGCTCTCCCAGCAAACTTTGGTCAGTATTTTGCTCACTATGACAGTCAGTTCTTGTTCATAAATTAAGAAAAATTTAGCTTTTCTACATTTATGATTTAGCCTCTAAGTTGGGGTAATTTGAACTTCTTTTTGAAGACACATCCACATTTGATGTGCTGGGAGAAAAAAAATTCAGTTCATTCAGTAATGAAGGTCAAACCCTGAAACCTTAGTAAATTCACCAAGATCATGAATACTAACTACGCTGTGAGGCTTTTCAGGAGATTGATAGTCTTCTCTTCCCCTACAGCGTACTCCTAGCATCCTTGCTTTGTATCTTAATACCTTAGGACCTTAATGTCTTAATATTCCTATTAGTGCTCAGTTACCTAAGTCCAAGAGGCACAGTGTTTAGCTGTGGTCTATCTGGTCACTCAGGAACACAGAGTACTGGGTTGCTACTGAGCAGTCAGTTCCTCTTCTTCCCTGGTAACAAAAATATAATTTTATCTGGGGCCACAAATGTACACAGCCCAAAGATGACATTTTTCTTGCCTTTTTCACTGCTAGCAGTGGCCGATATGAACTAAGTGGCTGGGAGCTCCTAAGAAGTTCCTTTAAAGAAAGATGATTCAGCAGGAAGGAATGCCCTTTTCCTCTTCCTCCTTCCTACTGCCTGGATTACAGGTGTGATTATTAGATCTCCAGCAATAATGATGAGCCATTAGGCAGATCTGACTAGGAGACAAGCGCTAATGACAGTGAAGCAGAAAGAAGGAGCCTGATGACCAAGGAGCCTCCGTGCTAATCCTAAACTCTTTATCGGGACTTCTTCACATGAAAGAAAAAGAAAACTATTTAATCCACTGTTACTTGCATTTTTCTGTTATATAGTAGTCCCTCTTTGTCCATAGTTTTGCTTTCTGTGATTTCCTTCAGCTATAGTCAACTGGATCTGCAGCAACAGCAACCTGGCATCCGATCCTGCCTGATATCAAAAGCTAAGCAGAGTTGGCCTAGTTAGTCCTTGGATGGAAGACCACTTGGGAATACCAGGTGCTGCAGGCTAGGTAGAAGGACCTGACAGTCCGCTCCTGAAACAATCAGCCTTCAAAAACCCTATGAATAGCAGAGAAGCACTAACATAGTGCCAAGCATGGCATGGGGTCAGGGTGTGTTTCGTTCTGTTGTACATAGGGTCGCTATGAGTCAGACCCGACTCCATGACAACAAAAACAGTAAACTAGGGTCTGAAGATATTAAATGGAAAACATGAAAAACACACAATCCATAGTTTTAAATGGCACATGATTCTGAGTAGTGTGATGAAATCTCACACATCTGCATCTTGCTCAGGACATGAATTGTCATTTCCACTCTGTATATGCTACCTGCCTGTTAGTCACTTAGTAGCCATCTCAGTTATGAGACAGATGATCATAGTATTGCAGTGTTTGTGTTCAGGTAACCTTTAACTTACTTTAATAATGACTCCAAAGTGCATTGTTAAAGTGATGCTGGCAATTGGGATATGCCAAAAATAAAAACAAAAATAAATAAATAAGAGCCATTAAATGCTTTTTTTTTTTGGTTGGTTGCTTCTTTAAATGCTTCTTTTCAAGTGAAAAGATTTACGTTCTTAACTTAAGGAAAGGGAAAATAATTTTATGCTGAGTCTGCTAAGATCCACAGTAAGAACAAATCTTCTATCTGTGAAACTGTGAAGAAAACAAAAGAAATTCATGTTTGTTTTGCTGCTCCACCCCAAACTACAAAAGGTACAGCCACAGTGCATAATAAATGCTTAATGATGGAAAAGATATCAAGTTATAGGGATTGATATTATCTGTAGTTTCAGACACCCAATGGGAGTCTTGGAATATATCCTCCATGGATAAGTGGGGGACCACAGTATATACCCCCACCTAATACTTATAGTCCTCCATGTGTCTGCCAATTTGTCATGCTGTGGGGGTTTGCATGTTGCTGTGATGTGGAAAGCTATGCCACCTGTATTTCACATCCCAGCAGGGCCACTCATGGTGGACAGGTTTCAGCTGAGCTTCCAAGCTAAGACACACTAACGAGAAGAACTGGGCAGCCCACTCCCGAAACAATTAGCCATCCAAAACCCTGAGAATAGCAGAGAAGCACTGTCAGGTATAGTGCCGGAAAATGAGCCTCCTAGGCTGGAAAGCATTCAAGAAATGACTGGAGAAGAGTTCCCTTCTCAAATTCAAGTCAATCTTAATGATGGGAATAGAGTAAAGCCTCTGGGACCTCTTTTTGTTGATGTGGCATGACTCAAAATAAGAAGAAACATAGTGGCTGTAATAATGGCTCAAACATAAAAAGATCACATGTGTGGCACATTGTTGGGCAGTGTTTCATTCTGTTGTACACAGGGTATCTGTGAGTCGGATCCAACTTGACAATACCTAACTACAACAAGAACAATACTAATAGTAAATCAGAAGCTTAAAATTTCTGTACCTGACAATGACAAGCATAAAGATTCACACCCTAATGCACAGACTCTCCAAATGTGCAGATAAAGAATGGCTTTATCTTTCCACCTTACCTTATTTAAATAGGAGTTAATTCATAAAAAGTAGCATTTAAATGCTGTGTAATTGATAAACAATTTCCTCCCTACTGCTCTGTGTATAGCTCAACATGAAGAAAATACCCTAGCCTACCTGAGAAAATATTTTAATCTTAACCACATACTGTTTTGTGGCAGATATTTTTGTTCTTATAAAAATAATACATGGCAGTCAATAGTCTATAACAGTATTTTCAAATCTTTTGTGTATATTTTGTAAGTGGATCTTGGAGAACTACTTATGCAAAGTTCCATGAAAATAATGCTTTCTGGCATTTGAGCTTATTATTTATTTTATTATTTCACAATCATTTGAAATAATATAACATTTTTTCCATTCAAACTATAATAGCAACTCCATTAGAAGATAGTGGGAAATAGTAATGGCCTGAATGTTAGCAGTATTGAAGAAAATCCAAGCAGTTCCACATGTGATCAGACCAATCAACAGCACAAAGGGTGATTATGTTAACAAGCAATCCAAATAGACTCCAGGAACCTGACTACTTAGCATTCAGAGAAAGAGAGAGGAGGGGGGAGAGGTTCATTCACTCACTCACTCACTCAACACTTATCAAGCATTTGCCAGGCAATGTGCTGGTCACTGGAGGATCCAAGAAGAAATGAAATAATCCCTGCCCTCCAGGAACTCCTCATCTAAGAATGTCCATATTTACATGCAAATAAACATGAACATGCAAATAAACACATGTTCTATTGCTATACTTTGGATCTAGGTGTTAAAGACTTGGTCCTCAGCTTGGTGCTGTTGGAAGGTGGTGGAAACCACCCAGTGGGAGGTTTTAGTTCTCTCTCTCTGTCTCTCTCTGTCTCTCTCTCTCTCTCTCTCTCTGTCTGTCTCTCTCTCTCTCTCTCTCTCTCTCTCTCTCTCTCTCTCTCTCTCTCTCTCTCTCTCCCTCTGCTGGGAATTGAACCCAGGCCTCATGCATGTTAGGCAAGAGCTTGACCACTGTGCTGTTCACCCAGCCCCTTCTTCTCTTTTACTTCCTGCCTGCCATGAGGTGAGCAGCTTCCTCTGCTATGTGCTCCCACTATGATGTTCTGCCTTGCTACAGGCCCAAAAGCAATGGGGCCAACCTACCATGGGCTGAAACTTCTAGAACTCTGAGCCAAAATATACCTTCCCTGTTTTTAACTTAATCATCTTAAGTATTTAGTTACAATAACAGAAAGGTGACTAAAACAACTATGTTTCAAAATGTATTATGATAGAAATATACACAAAAATAATTATGATAGAGACATGTACATTGGCATGTTGTTGTTGTTAGGTGCCGTGGAGTCATGTCCGACTCATAGCAACCCTCATAGGGTTTTCAATGGCTGATTGTTTCGGGATTGCCTTGGGAGTGGGTTGCCACATCCTTCTCCCATTTTTGCGGTGCTGGGAATCGAACTCAGGACCTCAGAGACTGCAGAGCTGCCCTCTACCAACTGAGCTAAATCCCAGCCCTGTACATTCGATAGGAACATCATTCATGAGTCCTTCTTGGAGGACAAATAGTTATGATTGATTCAACCATGTCCAAAGGTACAGAAAGATATGTTATCGTATTTATACTACCTCCCTCTGAAAAGAAAAAAAGAAAATGAGAGATCCAGAAATTGCTGTAGTAAAATGATATCAATGAAGGAGAGCAAATTTCCTCCTTTTATGAACTCAGCTCTCTCTCCTGTGGAGCCCCATCATAATGTCCAAGACTAAGCAATATAAGCAGCAAAAGTATCTCAGGGGGAATGTTCCACTTCCCTCAACAAGAGATGATTCAGCTTTTCCCATGAATCATGAATGATTATTTATGAGCTGGGCATGGTGGCGCATACCTATAATCCCAGAGGCTTGGGAGACAGAGGCAGGAAGATCACAAGTTCAAGACCAGAGGCAGTCTGAGTAATTTAGGGAGACCCTGTCTCAAAAAGTAAAAAAAAAAAAAAAAGGGCTGGGGGTGCAGTTCAGTGGTCCAGCACTTGCAGAGCATGCAAGTGCAAGGCCCTGGGTTCAACACCCCCGTACCATTAAAAAAAAAAAAAAAAAGAATGATTATTTATCTGACCTTTTGAAACTTTGAGGACTGAGGAATCAAAAGAAGAATTTGTGAACTGCACAACTTGACATTGGGACTCCAGAATGTACCCATCTCAAACTTTACAACTTCTGTTCTCTTAATCATAAGAAAATCGTATCACTCAACAACATAATATTTTTTATTAGAAATTTTTAATATACATCTTAATGTGATTCATTTTGACATGCTTTTCATTGTGACAATTTTCATATATGCAATTTGATAAACATTATTCATATAGATTACTCCTTACCCTCCCTTATGTTTCCCCCCTCCCCCCTTCCCATCTAAGTTTCCCATCCAAGTCTTCTCTATCTTTTACTATGTAGTATTTTTCTATATGTCCTTGGGTTCCATTTCTGTTTAAGATAGAAACTTTTCCTGTAGTGGTCTTTGTTTTTATCTTGTTAGAACAATTACATGCGATTTCTAGTCCATTTATATTGACCTCATTCTTAT
>VMDO01026400.1:0-26790 GCA_007922755.1 Pedetes capensis | reverse complement strand
TCTGATCTGGTTTGAAGCCCTGTTCTATACACATAGGATTTAAATCTATACACAAGTATTATTATATGTTTATACCACAAAAAAACTCTTGAACCAGAATGGGTTCAGGGTTCCAGTTCAGGTTTAAGTTTGAAGCCCTGCCTAGCATCTTCTCAAATGCTCACTTACCATCCATTGGACTTTGGTGAACTCTTTTAAAATCCTTCGTCCATTTAAAAAATTGGATTATTCATTTCCTATCCTTTCCTCTGGGCTGGGATTTAGCTCAGTTGGTAGTGCGCTGCACTGCAGTCTCTGAGGTCCCGAGTTCAATTCCCAGCACCACAAAAATAGGAGAAGGACCTGGCAATCCACTCCCAAGGCAATTCCGAAACAGTCAGTCATTGAAAACCCTATGAGGGTTGCTATGAGTTGGATACCGACTCAACAGCACCTAACAACAACAACAACAATCCTTTCCTCTCTGTATTATTGAGGGGTTGCACCCAGGGCCTCACACATGCTAGGCAGGTGCTCTACCATTGTGCTGCATCCCCAGAATCTCCTTTTTAAAAACTTTGAAATGATCTTGGCTTGCTCAGGCTGCCTCTGACCTTGAACCTGTGATCTTTCTGCCTTAGCCTCTGGAGTCAGTGTGATTGTAGGTGTGTCCTGGCTCCTGTGTCCTTTTTCCTTTTCCTCTTCTCTTTTCTTTTCTCTTCTTTTCTATTTCAAGAGTGAACCCTGAGTCTCACACATACTTTGCAAGTGCTGTACCACCAGCACATTTTTAACTTTTTTATTTTGAGACAGGGTCTTGGTAAAGTACACAAGCTGCCTCTGGCCTTGAACTCCTGATCCTCCTGCCTCAGCCTCATATTTCAGCCTTATGAGTATCTGGGATTACAGGTGTGCACTACCCTATGCTCTGCTTGCTTTTCTTTTTCAGACTGGCTCTTGCTATGTTGCCTAGACTGATCTCAGACTCTTGGACTGAAGAGATCCTCCTGCCTTAGCCTCCTTAGTAGTTGTGATTACTGCACTCAGCAAGTTTTTTGTTTTCTTAATTTTGAGTTCTGAGAGTTCTTTTAATATAGATACATACTTGGCAAAAATTTTGCCCAGTCTATCCATTTTATTCATTCTCTTAACAGTGTGTGTTACCAGTCAGCTACCTAGTGTCCTTTTGCTAGGACACTAGGTAGCTGACTGGTACCTAGCCTCAGAAGGCTCTATCTGGAGAGAAATTATGAGTAAGCAAAGAGAAGCTCTTTAAGGGCTTTTCTTTGGCAGCCTTTATAATCCATCAGAATTCAATAGCAGCAGCAGTAGCAGCAGACATGTGTGAGCACCAGCAAGGAGCAACCTCTAGTGTTACAGCTCTCGTGAAGGCCTCGAGTACTGGGCCCCCTAGCTCCATAAGTATTACAGGTCTTTGGTAGGCCTGGTGCTCTGGGACCTTTAGCTCTACAAGTGTTATAGCTCTTGTGTGAGCCCAGGAAGTTGGGATTCCTCAACCATTGGGAGTGACTTGAGTTGGAGCTTTTGGGTCTAGGTATTAGGACACCTTGGCTCTTGATGGAAACTGGCATTGCAGTTTCAGGTCTAGGTATTGGAATTCCTCAGCTTTTGGGAGTTTGCTGGCATTGCCACTTCCAGGCAGGCATAGGTATTGGGATTCCTTAGCCTTTGACAGTGGCCAGTACTATAGCTCCTGGGCCTCGGGTGTCTAAGACCGGTGTTCCTAAAGACTTGACAGCTTTTTGGAACTCTGCAGTGGCAGGGGCCTACAGTTTACTTCTCTGGTTCTTTACATCCTTTTAGCCTTCTTCAGCCTCAGTGCCCTGCTCTCTCTTACCTTTGCTCTATGTATGTGATCCCTCTGTTCTTTCTGTGGTTGCCTCTTATTGATATGGCTGTAGTCACAGTTCCTGCTGCTCGGGCAGCACCTGCTGCCGCCCTTTAATTCTTGTTACTGCTTTGGTCCCCCTCTGACCCGGATGGAAATGGTTTCAGGGTGTATTAGCTTTTGCATTGCTGTGCTAAAATACCTGACAGAACAGCTTGAAGGGGGGTGGTATTTTGGCTCCTGCTTTCAGAGGATCTTAATCCACAGTAGTGGGGAAGGCATGGTGGAATAGGAGCAGGAGTGTGTGGCAGAGAAAGCTCCTCATATCATGGCAGATAGGAGCAGAGAGAGACTAGAACTGGGGGCCTGGATAAAACCTTCAAAGGCCTGCTCCCAGCGACCCACTTCCCCTGGCAAGGTCTCACTTTCCGAAATCCCACAGCCTCCCAAAATAGTGCCCTCCACCGAGGACCAAGTGTTCAAACATAGGCCTTGTCAGGTATTTTATATTCAAATCATACTACAGGGAAAGTCCAGTGCAGACTAGTTGAGACAACTGTGGCAGGAGCCAACATCTGTGGAGTGTTCACAGCACCATCCACTGGGATAAGGGTGGGTTGGCTGCTTACTTGTTTGACTGTCCTTTTGCTCAAGGCAGCCAGAATAGCAAGGGCGAGTCCAGCCAGCAGCCACCAGTTAGGGAATCAAATCACTCTGCTCCTCAGCATCTTTGCTTATTTACAGGAATACAAACACCAGAAGTCTACAGCCATAGCACCCTGGCATCTGATCCCACCTGATCTTGGAAGTCAGGCAGGGTTGGGCCTGGTTAGTCCTTGGATGGGAGACCATCTGGGAATACTGGATGCTGTAGGGTTTGGAGAAGGGCCTGGCAGCTCATTCTTGAAATAATCAGCCATCAAAACTCTATGAAAAACAAAGAAGCACTGACACAGAGCCGGGCATGGCATCCTGTCAGGGAGATTTTCGTTCTGTTGTACATAGGGTCACTATGAGACCTGACTCAACACCGCCTAACAACAAACATTAGGAGTGCTCACAATGAGAACTAAAAAAAATTGTCAACACTAATAACTTTTACAGATTTTGACAGTGCTTTAACAATTGCTATCACCTGCTCATAGTCCCAGGCAGAGGTAGAGCCCCCTCGTTTGTCTCATCTTAAGCAGCAGAAACTGTTAATTTTGATGAAGTATGGTTTACCTAGTTTCTTTCCGTGGATTGGTCATTTGGCATCTTACTATGGAAATCTTTGCTTAATGCATGATCACAAAGATTTCTTATGTATTTTCTTTTTCTTTTTTTGCTGGAAATTTGTAATGTACAACTTAATGTGTTTCATTCTGACATGCATTTCATTGTGACATTTCCATGTATGCATTTCATTGTACATTGCAAAGATAACTTCCCCCTTACCCTCTTATGTGCCTCCTCCCCCTTCTTCCACACCCTCACCAAAGGCCTCCCTTCTACATTGCATGTCTTTTTGTGGGATTATTTTTCTATATACCCTTGCATCCCAATTATGATTAAGGTCTAAACTTTTTTCTGTAGTGATCTATATTTTATATTGTCAGTAGTATTACATGAATAATCTAGCCCATTTGTATTATTACCATTCTTTGGTATTATTGTTATCCCAAACTATTAAAGTTGAGCTGTTTATTTTGAGGTAGCCCTCTCTCTCATTCCTCACTCCTCTTTGTTCCTCCTCTCCCTCCTTTCTTCTCCCATCATCTCTTCCTTTTGCTAGATCCCTCCCTCCTTCTTTCTACTCCCTAAATTATCCCTTCTCTGCCAAGTTGATCTTAGCTTTTTATTATGTTCCAATTTCTGTATAGGACTTTTTCTTTCCTTTTAATTTTGATTCAGTTCCCACATATGAGTGAGAACATGTGGTATTTCTCTTTGGGGGCTTGTGTTCATTCACTTAAAATAATTTTCTCCAATTCCATCCATTTTGCTGCAAATGACATTGTTTCAGTTTTTTGATTGCTGAGTAGTATTCCACTGTGTATATATACCATAGTTTTTTTTATCCATTCTTCTGTTGATGGGCACTTTGGTTGATTCCATATCCTTGCTATTGTGAAAAGTGCTGCATTGAACATAGAGATGCAGGTGTCTTTGTGGTATGATGACTCATCTCCCTGTGGGTATATTCCCAATAGTGTTATATTATAGATGGGTCATATAGTAGATCTATTTTTAGTTTTCTAAGGTACCTCCATATTGATTTCCAAAGTGGTTGGACTAATTTACGGCTCCACCAGCAGTGTAAGAGCATTCCCTTTTCTCCACAACCTTGCCAGCACTTGTTATTTGTTTTATGGCGATAGATGTTTAAAAGTTGTAGTGCAATCAAATATTAGTTTGGGTGGAAGTATGTGTAAACTTAGGTGAAAAAAAATTAACATTCCTGTCTTAGTGGAATTGGGGAAGGAAACTTCACAGATTACGCTTGGATGGAAGGGTGTGTAAGAATTGACAGGTGATGGGTAGAGAGGGAGGGTCTCTTGATAGGGTTTCCAGCCTATAGGAATAGAGAATATAAGGCATTTCATAGACATATTTGGAAGGTGAATGTGAGTGGCAAGAGATGAGCTGTGTCTATAACCTGGTGATGATTAGTTATGAAGACTATTTGATTAATTTAAATTTTACCATGAAAGTTGAGGCTTTTCAAGCTTCTTTTAAATGTGTGTATCAGCCGGATGTGGTGGCATATGACTGTAACCCCAGCAACTCTGGAGTCTGAGGCAGGAGGAGGCTGAGGCAAGAGGGTCAAGTCTGAGGCTAGAGGCAGCCTGACTAACTTAGTGAGACCCTGTCTCAAGATTTAAAAAATGGGTTAGGGGTGCAGCTCAGTGGTAGAGTGCTTACAAAGGATGTGCTAGACCCTGGGTTCAATCCCTCAGTAGGAGAAAAAAATAAATACATTAAAATGAAGCTGTGTATTGCTTTGTTACAAAAAAACCTATGCAGCAACTCAACATATTATTAAGCTGGATGTGGTGGTGCATGCCTGTATCCCAACACTCAGGAGGTTGAGGCAGGAGGACCATGAGTTAAGGCAAGCCTGGGTTATAAACTGAGACCCTGTCTCAAAAATCCCCTCAATATATAAAATGTATAAAGTGCTTGAAAACTGCTGTGGATGGTGGAAGTTGTAGTTGCTCTCCTATTTGAACAGGCCTGGACTGTAGTCTGTGTGCAATATGAATACTTATTGATTAAATGGAAAAGTAATCTTCATAGAGCAGAGTTCACTTTGCTGTTAGTGTAGAATGAGCAGACAGGAAACAAAAACACAAGTTATAAGACTAGAGGAGAGATTACTGGACCTGAAAATAGAGAAAGGACAACAGATGGAATGAGAGGCTAGGTAGGAGATGGTTAACTGGACATGTTGGACAATGGCTTACAAGGTAACGAAAGTCTAATACAGTGGGACCATCCACAGCTCAGAATCACCCCCAGTACATTGTTTGACTGTAATCAAATAAGACATAACATGAAATGTATGCCAAGAACACACCCCAAGGAGTGTTATGGAAAGTTGTGGGTACATTTTTGGTCACAGAAATTGGAAGGTTCTGCTAGCATATAGTGGATGGGTTTACCCACTAGCTGTTTATGTAGTGTTACATGCTGCATAGGTTATGTGGAAAAAAGATGAGTTTACTCCATCCTAAGAACATTTGTGTAGGTGGAAAAAACTATTTGAATCTAAATCTTAATTCTATTTTACATGTAAATGCAAAGGTTATACTCAGTATTTCTTGGAACACTAGTAAAGATTTTGTTTTGTTTCTCTCTTTGTTTTTTGAGACAGGGTCTCACTGTGTAGACCAGGCTGGCCTTGACCTCAAGGAGAGCCTCCTGCCTCAGCCTCCTGTGTGCTCAGGTTACAGGCGTGCACTCCAACTATGTTGTACATTTTCATTGTTAGCTATCCATTTGTCTTTGGTGAAATTTGAATTAAGGTCTTTTGCTTATCTTAAACTGGGTTGTTTGTTGAGTTATGTACTTAGGTTTTGCTTTACCTAATTTAAAGTCATAAAGATTTTTTTCTTGTATGTTTTTCAAATTTATTTTTCTCAGTGGTAGAGGTTCGACCAAGGGCCACCTGTATGCTAAGTATGCAATCTACCACTGAACTACATTCCCAACCCCAGTTTTCTTCTAGAAGTTTTAGTTTTAGATTTAACATTTAGGTCTGTGTTTCATTTTGGGTTAACACTTGCATATAATGTGAGGTGTTGGTCAAAGGTGGTGTTTGTTAACATGATTGTTATTTTTGTTCTTTTACTGTTCTTGCATATGTTCTAGCCCCATTTATAGAAAAAGACATCTTTCAATGGTTGCCTAAAATAACCTAAGCCAGTTGGCTACATAGGTGTGTGTTTACTCATCAACTCTATTATATTTCATTGTTCATTTTTATGTGTTTTAAGGCCAATACTACACTATCCTAATTACTATAACTTTGTTATAAGTCTAGAAATCAAGTAATATTAGTCCTTTTACTTTGTTGTTCATTTAATTTTTTGATGATCTTATATCCTTTATATTTCCATATGAATTTTAGAATTAGTTTATTAGTTTCTAGAAAAAAATCTGACTGGCATTTTGATGGGTGTTATGTTGAATATATAGATCAATTTATAGAAAATTTGATATAACAGCAGTATTTAAGGCTGCAGGTGTAGCTCAGTGGTAGATTGTTTGCCTAGCATGCACCAGGCCTTGAGTTTGATCCCCAGGGATGTAAAACAAAGCAACCAAAGAGGATTTAGTTTTCTGGCCCATGATGGTGTTATTAATCTCTGTTTAGTTAGGTTTTCTTTGATATCTCACAGAAAAGTTTTATGTTTTCCAGTGTATGGGTATCTTTTTATTCTTTTGTTTTGTTTTGTTTTTGAGACACGGTGTTGCTATGTAGCACAGGCTGGCATTGAACAGTCCATCTTCTTGCCTCCACCACCCCAGTTCTCAAAGCAGAGGTGTGCACCACCATGCCCAGCCAGATATAAGTGATTCAAATTGTGATGGAAATTAGTTTTATAATAACTGGGGGATTTTTCAGAGAGCTTTTCTTTCATGATTTCTAGTTGAACTCAGTTTTGGTCAGTGACATACTTTGTATAATGTGGATCCCTTTAAACAACTGAGACTGTGTCTTTCTTGGTAATGTTTCATGTCCGTTTGAAAAGAATGTGTAGTTTCTTATTATTGTCTGGAGTATTCTGCAAATGTCAATTTGGAGACCTTCTTTATCTTTTAATGCAAAGGAGGTGAAATATAAAATACACTCATTTCTGTCTTCCCCAAATTCATGAGTCTGGAAATCCTGCTACCTCTTTTTTTTCTAGCTGAAGGAGTAATCTTCTGATTGGAATGACAGCTTTGAACTAGAAGGCATTATTTCATTAGTGCACAAATGGACCATAGAGATGACCTGATTGGCAACTTCATAATTAATTGAAGTTGCTTTTTAATTCTTTGAACATACATTCAATGATTAAATTAACCATTTACTTACTAGTGTGCCTAGGGTATTCTGTAGATATGGAGGAGGACCAAATCCTACTTGAATACTGCTGAGGTAAACAAGCAGATATTTCAGTCAATTTCAAAGTGGATGTATCTTATTTTAGAGGTATCAAGTATAAGTATCACCTGCAGCTGTAGCACTGTGGGATCCCATCTAGTCAGCTCTCAGACACTAAGCAGCATTGGGCCAGGTTAGTACTTGGATGGGAGATCACCTGGGAACACCAGGTGCTATAGGCTTGGGAGACGGACCCATCAACCCACTCCCAAAAATCAATCCACCATTGAAAATTCTATGAATAGCAGAGAAGCACTGACAATAGTGTTATTCCTGTTGTACACAGGGTCGCTGTGAGTCGGTTACCAACTCATCGGCACCTAACAACAACAACAAATACAAGTAAACAAAAACTACAGGTTGTGAAACTAGTCCTTGAGCAAATTGAGTATTCCTATATTGATAGTATTCTCAGGTTCTTTTGCATAGGAGCTGAAAATTAACCTTTTTCATGACCATTTTGCTTTTTTTGAAAAAAATTCAGTGTAAAATCATTTCATTGGTTATTTCATCCTATGGTTGCAACAGCCTAGTTGAGATACAGAACAAGGTTGGTGAAAGAGAAGACTGCACTTGATGTGCTATGCAACATCTGGACTAGAATTTCATAAGTGAGGGAGACTATAAATAAGGTGGCCTTATCATAAAATTAATCGGCCTTGCTGGGTGCCATGGAGCTGCTTATATTCTCAGTGATTCCATGGCTGAGGAAGCCTATTCAACTTACTGAGACCCTGTCTCAAAATAAAAAATGGAAAAGGGGCTGGAGTGCAGGTGGGTGTAGAGAGCACATTTGTAGCAGGTGCAAGACCCTGGGTTCAACTGCTGGAAACAAAAAGAAAAACCAACATAACTAGCCTTTATTTATAGATGGGTAAGCTCATGGTGAAGAACGCTACCACTTCCTCCTCCCCCTCCCTAAGCCTTACAATGCTTGTTTAAAGTTACTGTAATGTTTCTTAGAGTTCCTGTCTAATTAAGTTTGCTCAAGTTTTAAATTTCCTGACCTGGGGTGGGGGAGGCTCTCTGAACAGGAAGGATGGTTGAAACTTAGTTTCCTTGTGCCTTCCTGCCGCCCCTCAAACTGTATAAAAACCCCAAGCCCCTCTCCTTCAGGGTCGCCTTCCCTCCCTTGCTGGGGAGACTCTGTGGAGGGTTGACCCGGGTGCTGGAAATAAAGCCTCATGTTTATTGCATCGATCCGTGACTTGGTTTCTCTCTGGGGCCTCTCTCCTCGAAGATCCTAATTTGGGGTCCTACAATGGTTGTGGAAATTAAGGTACAGAGAAGCGAGGCACTCTGACAATGGTTCTTGTCATAATGATTTGCTCCTTAGAGGACTTGGGAAGTGTCAGGAGATTTAAGATTAGAGGGTGTGTACTGGTGGGTAGAGACCAGGGAAACGGCCAGGTATCCTATAGTGAATAGGACAGCCTCAAGAGCAACAGAAACATCATCCAACTCAAATGTCAGTTCTGACCTTGAGAAACTCTAGTCTGAAGCCAGCATATCTTGAGTTTTGATTAGTAAATGGATCTCCAAACCTCTACTTTCAGTGATTTATATCATTTTGTTATCAACTATTGGTAATTACCTCTAAATTATTTTTTTATAGTAGTTTTTAATTTTAACTTTATTTTTTTTTCCATTTTCTGAGGCAGAGTCTCACTGTGTACTCCAGCCTGGCCTTGAACTACAGATCCTCGTGCCTCAGCCTCCTGAGTACGTGGATTACAAGTATGTACCACCACAGCGGGCTTTCCGGTTTATTTTCTACATTGAGGTAAATTTCATAGAGCATAAAATTAACTACTAACTGTATTTTAAAGTGTACAGTTTAGAGGCAATTTGTTGTGTTATGTAACTGCACTTTCTGCCTCCCTGCAGACCTTTATAGTATCACCTCACAGGAATACCTTGTATCCATTAGACCTTCCCTGTATTTCTTCCTCCCACAGCTCCTGGTAGTCATTAATGTGTTTTCTCTCTCTAAAGTTTCTGAATTACTTTTTTTGTTTTCTTTCTTTATGATGCTATTGACTTAGAGTCTAACTCATAGCCACCCTCATAGGATTTTCATGGCTGACAGTTTAGGTATTGCTTTGGGAGCTGGACATCCAACCTGTGTCCTCAGAAAGTGTGGAGCAGCATTCCACTAACTGAGCTAAACCCCAGCCCCTTGTGGTGCTCAGGAAAGGATATTGTACAGAGAGTCGGGAGAGTGGATTTCACATTCCACCTTCCCTGTTCTTCTTGTACTAGCTGTGTAAATTACACAGACCATTCATCTACTTAAGCCTCAATTTTCTTTTTATTTATTTGATAGTTGTCAAAATAGCCAGAATGCCGTTCTCCTTTAAATGAGGTCTTTAAAGTCTGAAATGTAGTTTATGCGATATTAACTCAGCACTTTTGTTGGACATCTGCAACACAATTTATACTCCTACCCTGATTTCTCTCTGACCAGGATGTTTTAACACCATCCTTCTAGGTACTGAGTTGCTGTCCTTAGATTGATGTGTTGGGGATCAGAAACTAATGTTAGTATCAGCTCAAAGGATGTGACTAGGGGCATGAAGGTGACTCTAAAATACTAATTCATACTACAGAAACATATCTTGGATTACCTAATTTAGCACGTAACTTGTATTGTTATATTTTTTTCTTTCCCTTTTTATTTATTTTGTAAGACTCGATTCCCCAGGGAAGGGGAATCGTGTCTATCCAGAGAGTTCCCAATGAGAGATGGAGTCCTGAGTCGATGCAAATGCATAGGATTTTATTGTTTCGGCGCGACGGGGTCTGCCAAGCTCTTTCCAACAGGAGACTCCGAAATGGAGAAGCAAGGGTCTTTTATACCCTTACAGAAGCAGAAGCGGCAGGTTAGCTGACTTATACAATCCTAATTGGTTACTTTAGTTAACTTTTGAACTGATTGGCTCGGGCAATTAAAGAGGCGCGGGCGGGAAGGGAAGAGGGTTACATCATTCGGAGCCGCTGGTGTCCGCAGATATGAGCTGACAATCACAGGATTGTGGCAGCTCCAGATAGTTCGGGGCTTTCCAAGTTGGGAGGGGCTGGGCCACTCTCAAGGACAGTAGAAATTTTTAACTCAGTCTAACTTAAATGGCTGCTTTGTGGTTGAGCTGGGACCTTCAATTTCTTTGTTGATTTTTTGGTGCTGAGGATTGAACCCAGGGCCTTGTGCATACTTACGCATATGCTCTACATTGAGCTAAATCTCTAGCCCCTCCCAGATGCTTCTGTATTCTCATTCCTACTTGGAACCCTCCAGCGGCTTTCTCTCACCTTCAGAGTACATTTTACATCCCTCACCAATGCTAAGGAGGCCCCCAACATCCTCCAGGGCTTGCCTGTGCTGACTGTCCTCTTCCCAACTTGCTCTCCAGCCATAGTAGTCTTCTCTTATTCTCATGAACATAGTTCCTTAAAGCCTGTTTCTGGATTTCAGGTTTCAGCTCATGTGTCATCTCAATGAATGAAACCTGTCTTTGTCATCTAACTATCTGTAGCTCACTATTATAAATTTAATTGAGTTATGTAGAAAGGATAACATGACTCCCACCACCCAGCTTCAGTAATTATTTACACCTGTTGCTCATGGTTACCCACATTCCCTGCCATGCCATTATTTCTCTCTTACCTTTTTAGTTTATTGTCTGTTGTCTCCCTAGAAATGAGTTCTGTCAGAGCAGGGATATTGTCTATACTATTCATATTTATATTGCCAGTACCTCTTATTGTCCTTATCTGTCATGTTGTTGTTGTTGTTTGGTGCCTTTGAGTGGGTGTCCAACTCATAGTGACCCTACCAACAGCAAGAAAAACACTATTGTTACTGCTTCTCTGCTATTCATAGGATTTTGAATTGCTGATTGTTTTTTGGGAGTGGGTTGCCAGGTCCTTTCCCTAAGTCTACAGCACCTGGTATTCCCAGGTGGTCTCTCATCCAAGTACTAACCTGGCCTGAGGGATTGGAAGCCACAGCAGTATGGCTGCAGGCCTTATCTGTCATAGTCACTCAATAAATACTTACTGAATGAATGAATAACTTCCTAAAATCAGGGACTGTGCCTGGCAAAGTGGCACATGCCTGTCATTCCATCATTCACTCAGGAGACCGAGGCAGGAGGATCTCAAATTGGAGGCATCTTGGGCTACACAGTAAGTGAGTTCCAGGCCAGCCTGGTGTACAAAACAAAGCCTGGTATATAAAACATAAACAAGAAACAACAACAAAGAGTGAGAGAATTGTGTTTTATCCACTTTTGTTTTCTTAACTGTGTCTAGAGAAAGAGCTTATTCAGACATAGTAGATACTTGATATAACATTTTCATTTTCTTTCTTTCTTTTTTTTTTTGGCAGTACTGAGGGTTGTACCCAGGGCCTCACGCTTGCATGCTCTGCAAGTGCTGGACCACTAAGCTGCATACTCAGCCCCCCCACACCTTTTTTTCTTTTCTTCTTTTTTTTTTTTAACTTTTTGGAGACAGGGTCTCGCTAAATTATGCAGACTACCTCTGGTCTTGAACTTACAATCTTCCTGCTTCCACCTCCCCAGCCTTGGTATTACAGGTATGGGCCACCACGCCCAGCAATATTTTCATTTTCAGTATCATTGCTTCCTTCTGCTGATAGTAGATTTTATAGAGTAAGCCTCTTCAGGACTTTTCTAAT
The DNA here is from genome assembly GCA_007922755.1 of Pedetes capensis. Taxonomy (NCBI): domain Eukaryota; kingdom Metazoa; phylum Chordata; class Mammalia; order Rodentia; family Pedetidae; genus Pedetes; species Pedetes capensis. The sequence goes on along the minus strand of VMDO01026400.1, from coordinate 14,628 downwards.
GGAAACATGGTATACTTATTTTTCATTTACTTTCTAATCACTTTCCTCACATAATCAAAGTGAGCCTTTATTGAATGGAAAATATTTTTCTTGCCAGATTCAGTTTTCAGTGTTTTTTTGTTTTTTGTTTATTTGTTTTCCTTTTAACTTTTCTAGTTTTTAAGACAGAGGTCTTCCTCTGTAGCCCGCCTTGGCCTGGAACTTGATGTTCTCCTGTCTCAGCCTCTCAAGTGCTGGGATTTGTTACAAGCCTGAGCCACATCTCTGGTTTCTCAATTGGTTTTTGAGTGTCCTGTATCTTCTCATTGTATCTAATTTGTAACATTCTGGAAGACTGCATTTAACTTTGCTTTCTGTAATCCATTGTTTCTAGAAATACAGAAATCATGAACTATAAAGGATGTTAGAGATAATTCAGGTTTAACTTGTAGGTTTTATGTTGTTGTTGTTGTTGTTGTTGTTGTTAAGTTCAGTTGATTGGTGTCCAACTCAGTGACCCTATATACAACAGATGAAACACTATTCCCTTCCTTCTCTGCTATTCATAGGGTTTTCAATGGCTGATTGTTTCAGGATTGCTTTGGAAGTGGATTGCCACATCCTTCTCCCATTTTTGTGCTGCTGGAGATCAAAACCAGGACCTTGGCATAGAGCTATCAACTGAGCTAAACCTCAGCCCCATATAGATTAATAGTGTCACAATTTTAGATGTGGCCGTATCATCATTTTTTAGCCACTTCCCAATTGTTGGCCATGCAGATTTTTCTGGTCTTTCCAATATACAGTGTGAAGCTGACATCTTTGTATATGTGTGTACATGACTCTTGTCTTAAGATAAAATTTTATGCTATTCTCAAGATTATGCACCAGGCAATTTTTTAAAGAGATATTTTGGATTGTCATTGAAGTGACATGAGAAAACCGAAAGTACTTTGATAGACTCAGGAGTTGGGTAAAATAAAAAATTCATTGCTATAGCAAGGTCAGCCCAAGGCAACGAGTCCTCTCAGGACTGACCCCAAACCCCAGTTCTCCTGGGATTATATAGTTTACAGGGTGGGAATTGTCAGCTGAAACCACATATACTCGGCCTACATGATCATCTGTAGGTGGGTTAAGCTAGTTACCATGGAAATAGGCAGATAACATCTACATGATATAAGATACAAGGAAGTGGCCAACAAGGTGGAAACTACACTCAATAGACTGAGTTTAGCAATTGTAAGGAATCAGTCAGTGACTAACAGGGTGGAGATAGTCAGATAAGAATCAAGGAGAGGTGACTTACAGGATGGAATGTATAGGTTTTAATCAAGGAACATTAAGTTCTAGTAATTACATTTTAAGCAAACATTATGACATCTTAACTTTTAATTTAAAATTTTCTCCAGTATCATGGCTAATATTCTAATGACCTGCCTTATTTCTTCTGTGTATTAAATAAATGATGATCCTTAGTTGTGGTTGCAGTTCTGGTGTTCTTATCTATTTATTATAACTAGAAATTCTGGGAAATTTCATGTTTATTTAATCTAGTTCCTGAAAATATGTTAATAGGAAAGGGAGTATTGAATCTTTTTTTTTTTTGTACTTGGGGTTGAACCCAGGATCTCTTGCCTACATGCTTTGCAAGTGCTGGACCACTGAGCTGCCGCCTCCAGCCCTTTTTTTTTTTTTTTTTTTTTTTTTTTTTTTTTTTTTTTTTTTTTTTTTTTTTTTTTTTTTTTTTTTTTTTTTTTTTTTTTTTTTTTTTTTTTACTTTTTGGGACAGGGTTTTGCTAAATTACACAGACTGCCTGTGGTCTCAAACTTGTGATCCTCCTGCCTCCGCCTCCAGAGCCGTTGGGATCACAGGCTTGTGCCACCATGCCCAGCTGAGTATTGAGTCTTAATGTGATTAAGTTCATGTGGTAAAGTCATTGTGTTCCTTACTTATTTCCTTTTTTTTCACCTAGTAGTGGAGGTTTGAACTCAGGGCTCCACCATTGAGCTATACCATACTCTTTTATTTTTTGTTGAAATGGGGCCTCATTAAGGTGCACAAGATGCTTGAACCTGTGATCCTCCTGCCTCAGCCTCCCCAGTGTGTCTGAGATTACAAGGTTCATTATGTTTCTTACAGCTGCACTTTATTCTCAGGTTCTAGCTTTCTTTTCTTTTCTTTCTCTTTCCTTTCTACTTTAATTCCCTCATACTCTTCAAGCAGTGTCCTCCTCTTTTGTGTGCCTGAGGCAGGCCTTCCCGCTTAGCTCCTTGCTTGGGCTAAAAAGGCCTTTGCCCTCTACCCCTGCTGTGCAGGCATTTGTGATTTTCACCTTGGGCGTGGGAGAGGAGGGCAGTTTCAGGCCCTTCCTACCCTAAGGAAAGACAAGTGATGGAAGGATATTGCTGTGAGGCCAGTGGAACGGCAGAGAACCCCGCTTCCAGAGACTCTGCTAAAGATGAGTTAGGACTTCTCAAGTTGGAAGTATCTGTTTCCCCACAAAGCTAAGTAGTTCTTTAAGCTTAAATGTGATTTTCATCTCCATTAGTGGCGTATTTTGTGTTTGTGTGCAGGCAGGGAGTGAGAACCACAGCTACCTTCTCAGGAGGCATCATCTAGCTCTATCCCTATTTTTGTGGTATTCTGGGTAATGTACAGCTTTTTATTGTGGGCTTTGTTGTTGCTGTGCTGTGGATGAACGTAGGAACTTGCCCACGCTGGGCAAATCCTCTACTCCTAAGCCACCCCTCAAGTCCCTCTATTTGTGCATCTGCATTCCTTGTCTTTTGTAGATGATGTTTTCTTTTTTGTAGATAGGCTGCATTCTGACTTTTGATTAGTCATTGTGGACATTATCTGTAGGCAGATCTGATACCTGTCTTGAAAACTGGTCTGAAGTTGAGTGTTAGGCGGTACCCTCCACTCATTCTTAAGGAATATACACCTTTGTTCAACCTTGTTGGAAATTCACCTTTTGCAGTCTTAGATATTCCTGTAGTCATGTGTGAGGCTGGTTTTAGATGAACGTTGTCTATGATGGGATATGGACTTCTTTTAAAGGGAGCAGAATTAGAAAATTACTTTTGTGGGGAACAAAGAAACATGTCTGTAGTTCTGAGCTTGGAAGCCAGAATGTGGAAGAAAATAGCCAAGTTGTCATCAAGGTTATGACTTCATCCTTTGTCAGATTTCTTTGTTTCCAGGCAAATACTTTTCCAGATCTACAATCAGTCTTTTTTGGTAGTTGTCCATATGCGTGTTCTCAATGTATTGCTCTCCTTGGCTGCTTCTCAGCTTACTTACTCCTGGAGCATTGCTCAGTCCTGTGGGTCAGAGCAGCAGGAAACACAAAATATTTGGTGTCAGAACCTCTATGGTGCAGGACTTTATGTCTACTCTTAAGTTTGGTATTCAGTTTGACATTTTGATTACTCCCTCCAAACTATTCAGTAATTTGATTTGATTTGTGGTCTGGAGCTAGTCCAAATTTCTCTTGCTTTTGGAAGGACTATTAATCACTGTAGATTCCAAGGAGGACAGGAATTCTCAGAGATGCAAAAGTTCTGAAGTGTGTTCAAGTACATTTTTACTTTTCGAATTCCCTAAACTGGCAAATGATATACCTAAAGAACTAATTTGAGCTGATGCAAGGTCATTTTTGTAACATTTGTACTGATATTTTCATATGTTCTCTAGCTGGGCCAAAAGAAGTTGGAGTAAAGAGTTGGAGTTTGGGTAGGTGGGAGTGGATAATAACTAGTACTTTTCAGGAAATGTGTATTGGTTTACCTTTAACCTTTATTAATGGTGTACTAATGATTCATCTTTATTTTATTTTCTTGTGGTGCTAGAAATCTAACCCTAACTAAGCCTTGCACAAGCTGAGGATGCACTGTACCATGGAGCTACATTTCCCATGCTCAATAATTAATTTCTAAGGTATAGTTTATAAAGTAGGGCTGGGATTTAGCTCAATTGGTAGAGCACTGTGCTGCAGTCTCTGAGGACCCGAGTTCAATTCCCAGCACTGCAAAAATGGGAGAAGGGCTTGGCAATCCACTCCCAAGGCAATCCCGAAACAGTCAGCCATTGAAAACCCTATGAGGGTCACTATGAGTTGGATATTGACTCGACAGCATCTAAAAACAACAACAACAACGTTTATAAAGTTAGAATTGTCTATATGTTGTTGTTAGGTGCTGTTGAGTTGAGTCTGACTCATAGTGACCCTATGTACAAAAGACAAAACACTGTGCCATGCCAAGCACTGTGTCAGTGCTTCTCAGTTATTCATAAGGTTTTCAGTGGCTGACTGTTTTGGGGAGTGGGCTGCCAGTTCCTTCTCCCAAGCCTATAGCATCCATTATTCTCAGGTGGTCTCCCACCCAAATACAAATGAGGCCTGACCCTATTTACCTTCCAAGGTCTGACAAGATTAGATGCCACAGTTGTATGTGTGCAGACAATTGCCTGTACAGACAGTGTTGAAACATTTTTCATTACATGGGCATAAGAAATGTGAGCATGACAAGTGGTTTATTAATTCACTTAGAATCCATTTGTATTGGTGCCTACAGAACCTAGCAGTGGGCACTTAAAGGTTTTAACTGAATAAATAAATGAACATATTTCCTTTATTATTCAATCTTGCTGATTATCAATTATTTGGCTTTTAATTACTGCATTTTCTATTATTACCCCCTTCTTGATTCAGCTTTCTGCCTTGCCCTTTTGGCCAGTGTTTTCGAAATATTGCTGAAGTAGAACATTAGGTAAACCACTTGAAGCTACATATTCCTAATATAAAAGTTTGCAGTTTGCAGAGTAACTCAGGTGTCATTGGTGCCTGATGGACATTCTTGGTTTAATTCATTAGATTCCTTGCAATGTAACATGAATCTTAGTTTTTTTTATATTTTATATATTCCTCCAGAGACTCTCCCAAAACAAATAGCATTTTCTGGATGATTGTGGGGCAGTGATTTACAGTCCTCTATTTTAAAAATATCCTGAGGTTTCTCCAGTTACCTTACAGTGTTGTGAAACTCAGGCCACTGAAGGTCAACATTAAAGTCACCTTGAGAAATTATTTCATATAAAGGGATTCAGGGAATAGAACTGAAGTACTGGGTAGTATCTGATGTCAGCCCTTTCACCCTCAACTAAAATAAGTGGAAGTGAAATATTTGTATGTGATAAAAGAATCAGATTGCTTATCCCTCTCTGCCCATTTGTCACTGTACACTGAGATTATCATTATTGCTGCATGTATAATATCTGATGGGCTGGGATTTAGTTTAGTTGGTAGAGCACCGCTCTGCAGTCTCTGAGGTCCCAAGTTCAATTCCCAGCACCGCAAAAATGGGAGAAGGACGTGGCAACCCACTCCCAAGGCAATCTTGAAACAATCAGCCATTGAAAACCCTATGAGGGTCGCTATGAGTTGGACATGACTGACAGCACCTAACAACAACAACATATAATATCTGAGGCTGCAGTTGAAATTGTGTAAGTTAGTGGCCAAATGTGTGTGAACTCTTAGACAAAATGTGACTTACAATACCTGTAAGTTTAGCAAAAATCTGTAAATCCTAACATTTTTTATTCCAGGAATTACCAATGGTATGGCATTTGTGGGCTGGGATTTAGCTTATTTGGGAGAGTGCTGTGCTGCAGTCTCTGAGGTCCCGAGTTCAATTAGCAGCACTGCAAAAATGGGAGAAGGGCCTAGCAATCCACTCCCAAGGCAACCCCAAAATAGCCATTGAAAACCCTGTGAGTCGGATACTGACTCCACGGCACCTAACAACAACGATAACAACAATGGCATTTATATGCTAGCTTTATAAGTATGTAGTTACTATGACATATTTTTGTTGATAGATGGGTTGAGTGCATATATTGAATCTCTTTAGCTTGCTAGTCTCATTAAGAAATTGTGGTATGTCCTTTTTTTTTCTTTTTCTTAAATGGGGTATTATGTGAAAACTGGAAGGACACAGACAAACCAAAGGAAGGATTATGTTAATTAAGCTAAACTTTGTGAATCATGAATTTATTAAGGTTACTTAATAGGGGAGTGGGTGACTCATTGGCAGCATTTATGTACAGCTCCACCAAGGAGAAAAATCCCTCAGAGAAGTTCCCACCCAACTGTCCCACAGCTGCACAGTCCAGTCCTGCCCTCAGCCAGCCACTCATCTGTTAAATAACTTAGCATCATTTGCAGTTAGGGCAGGGATGGGGACTGGTGATTGGCATCTGAGAGGAGGGTCTTGTGGGGTTCTCCTGAGGGTTTTGTGGCCTCTTTCCTATCACCCTTCAAGAGGGAATGTTGATAGTTCCCTTACTATTACTCCAGGGCTAGCCATACTGCATAGTTTTGCTTATTTCAGTCCCATTGCTATGACCTTAGACTGAGGTCATTCCAGGTGTTTTGTGTCAAGATGGTCATAATGGCAATCATTGTGTCCATCCCAGAGGAATCAGATGAACCACATGGGGTCTCACTATGTTGCCCAGGCTGGTCTTTCACTCTTAGGGTTAAGTGATCCTCCTGCCTCAGCTTCCTGAGCAGATGACACTGCACATGTGTACCACTATGCTGGGCTTGTGGTACATCTTAACTGAATGGGAGAGTGTATCTTACCATTCTTGATACTTCGCCTATTTTTTTATATAATGCAGGTTGGAAGTCAAATACTGTGTCCAATGGTGGTTATATCAAACTATTTAGGCTTTCCATTTCCTATATAATTTGTTATGGCTTCAAGCAAGAGGAAAAGTGCAGAAATGGTGGCATGGGTTAACCTGGGTGAAACTGTTACCAGGAATGCTATCATGAGCAAAACCTTAGCCTCAGTCTGTGTGTTTGGTGTATAAAAGAATTTATACCTAATATAGAAGTTACAGTAGAGAGTATAGACAAGGTTTATTAAGAGAGAGTGCACCTTTAAGGAATAACTACAGGGAAAACTGATGCACCTGGAGAAGTTTGGATAAACATGAAAAGGAATTTAGAAAAATCATCAGTTCTCCATGTGAATTGACATAAGGGAAATTTTATTATCTGGGGGAAGGTAAAGCTGGAGAGAACAAAAGAATTAATAAGGCTTCTAGAAGGAAAGATGCCTTGGATAGATAGAGAAGAGGGCCGACCTGAGAGAAGGGCAGCTCACATGGGGGTCCCCCAGAGAAGGGGAGGCACACACACGGCCACCCAGGAGGTGAAGGAAGAGGGGAGTGGAGGGCCAGGAGGGAAGAGAGAGAAGAGAGAATATGGGCACATGTTCCCTCTATTGTTGTTAGGTCCCCTTGGATCCAACTCATAGCTACCTTATGTAAAACAGAACTAAACACTACTGAACACTGTGCCGTGCATGCAATCTTTTTATGTTTGAGTCCATTGTTGCAAACACTGCGTTTTTTCTCATTTTGGGTTGTGTCACATCAGCAAACAGAGGTCCCAGGGGCTTTACTCTATTCCTGTCATTAAGGTCGACCCTACCTTGAGGAGGCAACTCTTTCCCAGTCATTTCTTAAATGCCTTCCAGCCTGGGGGGCTCATTTTCTGGCATTCTGCGTGACTGTGCTTCTCTGCTGTTCATAGGCTTACAATGGCTAATTGTTTTAGGAGTAGGCTGCCGCATCCTTTTCCCTAATCTATCTTGGTCTGGAAGCTCAGCTGAAACCTGTCCACCATGGGTGGCTTTGCTGATATCTGAGATACCAGTGGAATAGCTTTCAGCATCACAGTAGCATGCAAGCCCCCACAGCACAACAAGCTGACAGACATATGTAGGACGTTCCTTCTAGTTTTGTTCAAATTAGGGCATGCCCAGTGTGACATCAGCCCTGGGGCCTAACCCTGGGCACCTAGTATGACTTGAGCCTGAAGCGCTAACCACAAAAGCAAAGGTTTATGGCAAAGGAGCCTGGAGTCTTTGCTTTGTAAAAGGGCTCAATGGGTTCGTTTGGCATAAGTCGAAAAGAAGGGCCAATAGATATCTGGAAAAGAACTGTCTTTGTTCAGGCAACTTCATCCATCATGGCTGAATGAGGAAGTCATTGTCAACCACTTTTCCTCCATATTACCTGATAATACCTAAGCTAACCTACTTGATAATACCACTGAAAATGGCCCCACTGGAAATGACTTGAGGACTGAAGACATAGTTCAGTATCTCTGTGCTTGCTTTCAAAGAGCACATGTGAGGCCCTGGATTTAATCCTTAGCACTGCAAAAAAATAAAAACAAAAAAGAAACCAACAACCATCAAATAAAATTATGTGAGCTGAGTATGGTGAAAAGAAATGTGATCACTCAGAATTATTTGATAGTAGCTTTTTGTTTGCACTTAAAATATATCAGACCACTTTTCTCTTGCATGTCTACCATCCATTTGTATTCAGCATAACTTCTGTATTAATCTCATCAATAAAAATCTCTTTCTAATTCTTTCCTGTAGTAGCTGGGCATAGTGAGACATGCCTGTAATTCCAAGATCCTGGAAGGCAGAGGCAGGAGGATCCCAAGTTTGAGACCAGAGACAGCTTGCATAACCTTGCAAGACCCTGATTTAAAATAAAAAATAAATAAATAAAAAGTAAAACAAAAATGATTAAAACAATAAATCTTCCTATGGTACTGAAAAATTCATACTTCTAGGTTTCTAAGTATTTACTAATATAAGATTATTTTTTGTTGTTGTTGTTGTTAGGTGCTGTCGAGTCGGTATCCGACTCATAGCGACCCTCATAGGGTTTTCAATGGCTGAGTGCTTTGGGATTGCCTTGGGAGTGGATTGCCAGGTCCTTCTCCCATTTTTGCAGTGCTGGGAATTGAACTTGGGGCCTCAGAGACTACAGCGCAGCGCTCTACCCACTGAGCTAAATCCCAGCCCATAAGATTATTTAGATAAGTATATTTTCAGTAAAGTAGTGCCTGAGTACACTGTCCTGTCCCATTACTGTTCATTTAAATTATGATATTCTTTACAGTGAATATGTGTACCATACATTGCATAAAATGAGAACATATCTTATAGTGTTGAGTAGCATCCACAGACTGAAGTGTAGTGAATTAGCAGTTATTCAGATTTTTGCTGTTTGCTTTCTCTGTTGGTGGGGAGTAAAGATTGTTGTTAGCAGGTCTTCATGAGAGAGAGGATTTTGTGTTTGTAAGTGGACCAGAATTTGGTGTTTAAACAAAATGTTGGTTTTAGCAATTTCAATTTCTCTAACTATCCTTTCTTTCCTTTTAGTCTGCAAATAACTTGAAATTTTTTTTTATCTATCTCTACTGTTGGGTCCATTCATTTGTCCATTATGTATCATCCACTGGGAACAGACCTTCTTATTTAATTTTTTTGTTGTTATATCTTCAATTAAAGCATGCAGAATTTCTTGTTTGGGTTGTTAAAGCACTACGTCAGGCAACACTTCCCACAATAACATCTGCCAACAGTGGCTGGCCATGAAAACTGAAGCACTCCCTTCATCCTAAGGACACTGTTGAGAAAAGTGACACATTAACTGCTCCATTCATATCCACTGTACAGCACATCTGAAGATGGTGGGTCAGAAAGGAAACCCATTTAGTTTTTTGTTCACTGCACACATGAGGTCTCATCACCACATCCACAAGCCCATGTGTCTAGTATACTGATACTTTCCAGGAAGAAGTGGTTTTTAGTATTGCCCTTAATGTTTTCAACCCTCTCCTATTTCTGTGTTAAAGAACTTAAACATGGTGAGATTGTGAAGCCAACAGCTCCTGCTAATGGTATGGACTGTCCAATGTATTTAAATAGCTTGAAGGGAGCCTTTGAGTAGGGTTCCTGAAATAGAGATGCATTTCATATGAAGTATGGTGGTATATATAGTCAAAAGGTGAGCCAGATGTACAGAGAAAGGAGTGGTGATTTATATCCTAAAAATGAGCATGAATATTGTATTTAGAAATTCATTTTTGCTTTTTGAGACAGGGTCTCACTATATAGCCCAGCTGGCCTGGAACTCACTATGTAGCCCGGGCTAGCCTCAGACTTTGGGTTGTCTTCCTGTCTCTGCCTCCCAGGTATGAGCCACCATCCTCAGTTATTTCCCTTCCTTCCCCTTTCCCTTTCCCTTCCTTTCCTCTCAAGAACGTGAAAAAAAGGTCTATCTCCAACCCCTTAATTTTCTTTTCCTAGACCTTTACGGTTCCTGGCATTTAGTTTTGTATTTGTTTCTTTGGACCTCAAACATAGATAAATTCATTCTTTCTTAATAAATGTGGGAAGTTTCTAAGACTATTTTCAAGCTTTTTAGAACATGTATGTTTTTGTGTATTTTTTGTGGTACCAGAAAGGAACCCCCAGGGTTTTGTAAAAACCTTCATTTTGGACTTTTTTCCATTCACTCAGCAAGTTTCTGTTGCATGCATTTTAGTAGAAATAGCTTTTATTTTTAATTTGTTTTTATTTATTTGTTTGTTTGTTTTGGACAGTGTTCTGCTATGTATGTAGCTCAGGCTGGCCTGGAACTATGGATCCTCCTGAATTAGCCTTCTGGTGCTGAGATTATAGGTGTGCCCACCATGCTGGGCTTGCTAGAAAAAGCAAATAGGGGGAATTTAAATTGTAGGCCTAGGGACAGCCATTGCCTGACATTATGTTTTCTTTGAAAGTCACCTCTTAATAATTCCATTTTATTTTATAAAGTGGGAAAAATTTTGTACTACATATGCTTTGTACAGAGGATATGAAAATAATTAATTTTAGTCCAATGGAAGAAAAACTTCTGTGGCAATTTAATAAGTTACAATAACTGGAATACTGTTAATGCCTGGTCATATTTTAAGAAGTCTTGGAAAAAGGAATGAAAAAATACTAGATCAAAGTGGTATTGCTACTCTCTCTACTTTAGGTAAAAGGTAAAATGTTGGCTTGATGGAATTTCTTTGAAAGCACAGCTTCTGCATATCTGGAATTTCTGTAAAATGCAGAATTTACCATATCTCTTTCTAACTTATGGCTCCAGGTTCTAATTTACTCATTTGAGAAGAAATTTTGATAGAATGTCTTATATTTCCCAAACTTTCTTTTTTAAAAATAAATAAATTTTTTGAAGGACAGTTTTTATACAATTAAGTACACAGACTTCAAGTGTATAGTTGAGATTCACCAACTGTATACATGTTTAATCCCCACCCCACACAATATAAGGACCATTATTGTTTCCCTAGGAACCTTACTCAAGCCACAATATACTCTGCACCAAAAGACCAGGCTGAATTTTTCTTCCTTCTCAATTCACTTATTTATTTTCTAGGGTGCTGGGGATTTCATTTTTCTTGATAGTTGGATGTGATGTGCTGGGTGAAAGTAACCACAAACTTTAGTATGTCATGGTAGGATGTAAGGGAGCGGGAGAGTGGTCTGCTTTGTCACCTCACTTCTTCAAGGAATCTAAGAAGTGAGGCCTTCTTAGTTCAGCTTTCTATTTGTTGTATGGTCAGATTCATAACATCTAAGCTCCTTCACATGCCAAACCAGAAACCCACATATCAGTGTCTTAAAACCTTGCATTTCATTGTCCATCTTAATATTTTCTGTTGTTCTGTTTCGTGTTTTCCTCATGTTGCATCTTGAGTCTGTCATGGTAAGCCCATCTTGGAAATGTTGTCATACTATAACATGTTACCAGAACACTATAATGGTATGAGATGAACTTCAAGAAGACAGTTGTGACCTTCCAATTGGATTGTGTCAGTAGTATTTTTATGCCAGGTCAGGGTAAGCATTTGAGCTTTGATTACTTTTAAAGCAATTTCTAACTATTATACATTAATTTAAGAAATATATTTGATTGCTTGTATTGCGTAAGGTATTTTGCCAGAAAAGCAAAGGGTCCTAGCATTTCAAACTGGCATATTCTAGTCACTAAAATTTTGTTTTATCTTCTACTCAGGGACTTATTCTTGAGGCTTGGCTTTCATGTTATGTGTTTACTTACTTTTTGACTAAAAGCTAATAATGTCTTGTGGGTCCCCTGCATTCTACTTTTGTTATTTTGTTAGTAAGTATGTTTGGGAAGATGAATGTGGTTGCTTCACTTTTCACAGAGTCCAAATGTAGTGCGGTATGATCTTTAGAGATGATAAATTGCCAATAGTTTCTGATTAAAAGGAGCTTAATCTTGTATGTGTGTCTATAGCTGCACCTCCGTGGTGTCTGATGCTGTCAGATCTCAAGCTAAGCAGGGTTGGACCTGGTTAGTACTTGGATGGGAGACCGTCTGGGAACACCAGGTGCTTGTAGGCTTGGGATAAGGACCTGGCAGCCCACTCCCAAAATAATCAGAGATTGAAAAGCTTATGACTAGAAGAGAAGCGCTGACAATAGTGCCAGGCATGACACAGTATCAGGTAGTATTTCGTCTGTTTACATAGGGTCACTACACAAAAACAATCTTGTGTGTATGAGCATGATTGAAAACATAGCCCCTATGCTCTAGAGCCATAAAAGTACCTTCTACATCATTCATGTTTGGTCCATTCTTTTGCTCTTTCTTTTAATAAATATTTATTGAGAGCTGTAACACACCAGGTTTTAGGTGCTGAGAGTGGAAATCAAATAAGATGAAGATGATCAGTGTGTGAGCTCTGACAGAATAGGTCTGTGCAGGACACAGTGGTATGCAGAGCACATGTATTTAAATGAGACTTGCGATTAAGAACAGCTTCCCCTGGACAGCAGAGCCTGATAAGGAGGGTTGAAGAGGCAGATATAGGAATTAGCTTAGGCAAAGCTAATGGTGGCATAAGAGGAAGTCATTCAGGACAGTGAGAACAGTGTTGATCATTGCTGTCTAAGGTAGGAAGGAGTTTGTGAGGTCTAGTTTGAAGATAGAAAGACCAGGTCGGTAGTTACATAATAATGAAATATGAGGTGGTGATGACTGTGAATTGAGGTTGTGAGGATGGGAGTAAAGAATGGAGGGGGCATAAAACAGATATTAAGGAGAAAAGAGATAAGATCTGCAGAACTCATTGAATAGTTCAAGGCCTCTGTGTGCTCCTGGTCTATGAAAGTTCCTGAAAGGTGGGCATGGTGGTGCATGCCTGAAATCCCAGCAAGGTGGAGGTGGAGGCAGAGGCAGAGGCAGATAGGAAGATCTTGAGTTTGAGACCAGCCTGAAATACATAGGAAGTTCCAGGTCAGCCTCAGCTACATAGTAAACCCCTATCTTAAGCACCCAGTCCCCAAAATAAAAAGTTCCCCAGAAACATTGTGAATGTGGAATGTGCATCTATAAAAGAGGCCTACCTTTCCTCACCTGATCCCTCCCCTGTTCTAAGGCTTTGAGTGACTACCTTTCTGCTCCTGTCAGCTTTCAAAGGTGCTCCTTCAGATTTTCATACTAGGGAAACAAGCGTTCCACTCCCAACCTGAATAATACTTTGTGTATCCTTACTTTTTTCTCAGCATTGAGCCAAACATCATTGAGAATAGTCAGTGGGGCCAGATGCTGGGGTGCTTTCCATTATATCAGTGACTTCAGAGGGGAGGTGTTTCTGAGGGAGGAGGATTGCAGGTTCTAGGCTAGAGGCAGCCTGTGCGAATTAGACCCTGTATCAAAATAAGAAAATAAAAAGGGGCTGAGGGTATGGCTGTCAGTGGTAGAGCATTTGCCTAGCATGCTCAAGGGCCTGGATTCACCCCTTCAATACTAAAAAGAAAAAAAAAACATCAGTGGGCAGGAGAAGGTAAGTTCATATCATCCTTGTGATTGGGGTCTTTTGCAGTATTTAAAAACAGCTCATAGCCAGACTCTCAAATGACTGTGGAAACAATTATGTTGGCTACATAAGTAATAATAGCTAAAAATCAAGCACTGCCTGCTATTTATGTATTTAATTATTTAGCACAATCACACACAGGTAAATAGATGCCACATTATCTGTTATTATTATTAGACCATAACCTGTTTGTGAATTCTGGTTTTAAGTTTGTTGCCCATACTGCGTAAGTGCTCACAACTTAAAGAGAACCCCAGTGATCGTAATGAGAAGAGAACCAGAGAAGCCTAGAAAAACCACACCAGGCTCCTCCCAGAGCTGGGAGGTTACGTTTCTTTTTTTTTTTTTTTTTTTTTTTTTTTTTTTTTTTTTTTTTTTTTTTTTTTTTTTTTTTATAATTTGCATTTCTATGATGACTAGTGACATTGGGCAACTTTCCTTTAACCTGTGGGCCATTTGTCTGTCTTCTTAGTAAAAGTGCATATTCATTTGCCTATGGCACTTTGACCATAAAGACCATATGGCTATGTTCTGTGACCACTTTCTAAATGAATTATTTGTAGTTTTTAGTTTGATTTGGTTTGTGATATTGAGTTGTATAAGTAACTATTTACTTAATAGCTTACTAATTTATGTAGCAACCACTTACAATGTATCTATTTATTAATTATATCCTGTAATTTCTTTGGAGCTCATTCTCTACCAAGATTCAATAATTTAAGATAAAGCTAACCCATGGATTCTTTACCTTAGCTTCTCCTTGTTTTTTTTTTTTTTTAATTAGAAATTTTTAATGTACATCATAATGTGATTCATTTTGACATGCTTTTCGTTGTGACAATTTTCATATATGCAATTTGAT
>VMDO01026399.1:0-26809 GCA_007922755.1 Pedetes capensis | reverse complement strand
GAAGCTAAGCAGGGTCGGGCCTGGTTAGTACCTGGATGGGAGACCGCCTGGGAACACCAGAAGCTGTAGGCTTGGGAGAAGGACCTGGCAACCCCCTCCCAAAAATCAATCTGCCATTGAAAACCCTATGAACAGCAGAGAAGCACTGGCAATAGTGTTTCCCCTGTTGTACAGAGGGTCGCTATGAGTCAGATACCAACTCCACGGCACCTAACAACAACATAAATTGTATTAAAAGAATAGATTATAATGGTGTGTACAAATCCTGACTTTCTGAGGGTAGGCTAAGCTCTTAGCATGCCATTCATGGTATTGTAGGATTTTGTAGTATTCAAGTAAATAAATTATTCATTACACAAAAGTCAATTATTCAAGTGATTAGAACAAAAGAGTAAAATTTAACTGCTGAGAGAACCTGGAAAAATTTTTAAGCTTAGCATTTACTTAATTGGCTTGAAGAGAGAAGATAGAATATTTTTCAACATTGTGGCTCTCAGATGTCTATCTTTTGTAAGATGCTATAAAAGTATTTCTATGTGAGGATCAAAGACTGCTGGAACACATAAGAAGTTATGATAGAATATTAGGATATCATTCATAGAAACACAATGCATTTCCCATGAAAGATTTTAACAAATGAAAAAAGTATTTGAGAACTCATTTGCCAATTCAGAGCACGTAAATTAGCAAAAGAAAAAACAAACGAAAAGAAAAAAATAAATCTTGTCTGCTCCCAAGTAACCCCAAAACAGATTAGGTTATGATATATGAGATATAATTTAATACATTTGAGAGAGGACTTTAGGAATCTTTCAGGTTAAGGAACAGAATCACTTGATGATGACATTAAGATATAGGTTCAAGCAGAAGCCAGGTTTTCTCTTCTTTTCTTTTATGAAAACCATCTATTCCTACAACACTTGGATGAGTACCTGCTTTAAGACAGTGACATACAGGTTCCTTAGTTTGGCGCTCAGAGGAAACATTAACTGATTGATGGGAATGCAGGCCTAACAAATGGAGTAATTGCAAAGTTGTATTTGTTGTGGTAGTAGATGAGAGTGATGATCAAAGTGTTAGCCTTAGCTGCAAGATGGAAGTTAGAATGGCATGTGGAGTCTGGAAGCAGAAACAGACTTTCCAAACATATATTTTACATATAAGAAATTGTATATTTTACATAGCAGAGCATATTTAATAGTTAACAAAAATAGGAATTTAAAGGACATTTAACTTATTTATACAAAATGGAAAGTAATGTTTGAGAATCTTAATAATGTGATCTTTCCAACTACTCTTAAACAATTTTTGAATGATCACGAAAATTATACAATTACACATGCTATTTTAAACTATTCTGTCTACCATATTATTTATATTTACACATAGACTCACACACAAAAATATACATAATAGAATTTGTAGTGTGTAAAATATAACAAAACAATATTAAATAAGGCTGCATAGTCAGCTCAATGATTTATATTTCTATTGACTTTGGAGTTAAAATTAAATTATTTGGTTTGCAAGTACATTTTTTTACATGCTATAAACTTAGTATAATGTTTCCATTATTTTTTATGATAAAATATGATGAAAATGAAATAGAATTGTGCTGTTCTGAGGTAGCATCACAGGGCTGTTTTCAGGCAAGGCACTGGACTTTGCTTAAGTATGAATTTAAGTTAAAAATATCTGAAATTTCTCATTTAATCAGGTATTCCATGCATATCTATCTGTCTGTCTATCTATCTATCTATCTATCTATCTATCTATCTATCTATCTATCATCTATCTATCTTTTTACCACCTGAACATGTTATTATTTGGATCTACGTGATTGTACTTCTTAAAAAAGTGTTTTGGTAATCAAAGACCATGTTGTAACTAACTTATTGAAATTCTTTGTGTGGCTTAGCATGTCAAATTTGACATATTATTTTGGGGAAAATCACTAAATTAAAAACTCCATATAAATATTATAAATGAATGAACACGGTTGTCAAATATACCTATAAATGTGTTATAATATTTTATATTATATCTATTACACCATCTTTCTGCTATTCCTTATCTACATTCTGGCCTGAAAATTAATTTTATTTTATGTTGCATGGAAATGAAAAATTACATTTTATTTACTCAAATAAAAACTATATTGTTTTTCCAAGTTATCTAAATCTTGCTAAAAATGAGTAATGAAAATATTCATGGAACCAAAGTGAAACCAGAACATAGCATTTTATCAGCCTACAGGAAGAAAATGATCATAGGATAAAGCTCAAATTTCAACTTTGAACACCTAGATTCTAGATTTCATACAAAGAACATAAGTTAAGGTTGAGAGGAATCACCAACAAGCATTTATTTTCTGTACTGTATAAGAAAATTTTAAATGTAGATAATATTTAAAGGTCTTACCCCAAGCTTAAGTTATTATTACTATTATAACAAAGCATGAGAAAGAATGATGATGGATTATTGAAAACCTGATTTTCAGTTTCTAAGTTATTAGAGCAAGGAGAAAAATAAGCTCTGTATTTTAGCTGTCAAGGCAGTTGCTTAAATATAATTTTGTGGTTCGATAACTCAAGAGTGGATTAGTTACAAAACTTCTGATTTTTGGCACTTGCTCTTCAAATTCCTATTCCTGAATAGGAATGAAGAAGGATGCCTTGCTTCACAATGTGATTTTAAAAAACAATGTAGGAAGAATGGCAATTTGCATCTCATCTTCTTATTGGGATCCAAAGCAATTCTACAGCCCTCTGTTTAAAACTGCACAGACTATAGGGCTGCAGATGTTTGCAGGAAAGGGCTTTTGCTTTCACCAACATTTCCTTGACCACAGGGGATTTCCAGTTGGCTCTGGACAAAAGCAACACAGGCTGTGTCATTCCAGGTGTCACGCAGCTAACCTCTGGAGATGCTAGGCTTTTTATGTAGTCTGCCTATTGCTTAACTGCCTCTCCCATGAGCAAATTTCTTTAGTGTACTCAGACAGTTTGCAGAGCATGGCAATAAAATGCTTAAGTTAACATTATTAAGAAAATGTAAACACTGTTTTGATAGATGCAGTGAATTTGACCAAAGTACAGATGCAGTTGCAATGGAAGAGATGGCTACTTACTGCTTTTAAAAGAGCAGAGAGGCTAAATGTACTATCTTTTATGTCTTTCTTCTCCAATAGAATCTGGAGGTGTCTCTAGAGTATTGGTGCAGACACTTGCTGGCATAAAACGAGAGATCTGGTATGTGATTAATAGATATTTAGAACTCAAATACAAGTCCTGCGTCAATAAAGTGTGTATTCATTTTTAGCTGACTTTAATCCTTAGTCCTTCATCTAGTTTATTGGATGGAACTAATTACTTACAAATCCTATCATTTGTTCATGAGCTATATCATTATAATGCTTAAATGTAGCTCCACAATTGACTTAAGAAGATTTTCAAATTTTATTTATCCTCAAAAGACTGCTTTTAATTTTTAGACATTTTTATTTAATTCTTATGGTTGAGCTGTCTCATACTTTTTTGAATGTTTTCTGTGGCTTATAAATTTCCCCACGGAAGATCATATCCTAGAGATGATTCCTTTTCGATTTTTTAAAATTCATTCATTACATTTTTGGAAAATCAAATGCTAAAATCGGTGATTTGTAAATTGAATTCTTAATTTCCTAAAGGGCATGCATAGGAGCAATATCTGGTTTTGTGATTA
Source organism: Pedetes capensis (assembly GCA_007922755.1). Classification (NCBI taxonomy): domain Eukaryota; kingdom Metazoa; phylum Chordata; class Mammalia; order Rodentia; family Pedetidae; genus Pedetes; species Pedetes capensis. The sequence continues at coordinate 23,086 of VMDO01026399.1, read as the reverse complement.
GGACTGGCTCTCTAGGGCTAACATCTATGCTAGCAGATATTTGGCTTTCCTTCCTTCCCCAAAACAGCTAACAGAATGTAGAAAGCTTATCAGTATTGAGCACTCTATTTTCTGAAACTCAACCAATAACCAGACTAAAAGCTTTACCTAAAATAAGGTATTCTTTTTATTAATCAGAACATACAAAAAGAAGCAATTCAAGACCCTATAAGACCTTGATGAAAAGCTTACTTCTCTTCATTAGGCCTTATCTAAATCGCTGTTCTTCCTTTTTGTTGGTTATCTATGATTATCTTCAGACAATATTCTTTGTATGTATAATTTTATTGCCTACTCCTATGAACCATAGTGGTGCCTTTGAGAGTTGGATGCTTAGAGACCAGTGATATTTGGTATATGTCAGAATCGGTTTTATTTTCCTTTAAAAACTCTGATCATCAGGAAATAGAAGCAACCATCTTGAGTTAGGCTGTCTAAAGAGAGAACAACGTCTTGGAATCTATAATTTACTCTTGATGAAATACCCTATGATGGTCCTGATACTGCTAAAGCTACTAAATTCTCCAAAACATAGAACATGCTTTCCCATAGCCATATCCTATTCACCACAGTGAAATAAATGAATTCATAAGTGCAGTGCTGTTGTTGTTATGTACCCCTGAGTGGAGTCTGACTCATACTGATCCTATGTATAATAGAACAAAACAGTCCCTGACTCTGTACCAGGCCACTATCTTATTTATGTTTCAGTGCATTGTTGCAAACAATGTGTCAGTCTATCTAGTTGAGGGTTTCCCATTTTTTTCATTGACCTGCCACTCTCTCAAACATGATGTCTTTCTCCAGGGACTGGTCACTATTAGCCAAATGTCCAAAATATTTAAGACCCTATGTAGCCATGCTTTAACTTCTGCTAGGACAGATCTGTTGGTTCTTTTGGCAGTCCATGGTATATTCAATATTTGTCTCTAGTACCATAAATGAAAAGCATCAATTCTTCTCCTGTCTCCCTTATTCAATGTTCAGCTTTCACAAACATATGATGTGACTGAAAACACCATGGATCAGTCAGGTGCGCCTTTATTTTCAATGTGACATCTTTACCTTGCAACAGTTTAAGGAAGTCTTTTGCCACAGCTTTTCCCAATACAATGTGTCTTTTGATTCCTTGACTGCTGCTTCCACAGATGTTGATTGTAGAACCAAGTAAATAAAAATCTTGCAGAACATCAATCTTTTTTCAGTTTATCATTAAGTTGCTTACTGACCAAGGTGTGAGGATTTTTGTTTTGTTGACATGGAGGCACAATCCATACTGAAGGCCATGTTCATCAATCTTCATCAATAAATGCTTCAAATCCTTTTCATTTTCAATAAGCAGAATTGTATCATCTTTCTAATGTAAAACCTTAATGAGACTTCCTCTAATCATGATGCTGAGTTCTTCTTAATAAAGTCCAGGTTCTCGGACCATTTGCTCATCACAGAGATTGAAGAGGTACAATGAAAGGATACAGCCCTGATGCACAACTTTCTTGATTTTAAACCAGGTGCTCTGGTATTCCATTCTTCACAGTGTTTTCCATAATTTGTTATGATCCATACAGTGAATGCCTTTTCATAGTCAATAAAATATACAAAACTTTCTAGTATTCTTTGCTTTCAGCTAATATTCATCTGACATCAGAAATGATGTCCCTGATTCCATGCCCTCTTCTGAATCTAGTTTGGTTTTTGGCAAATTCCCTTTCTATATACTGCTGCAGTCACTTTTCAATGCTGTTTAGCAAAATTTTGCTTGCTTATGATATTAATGATATCATTTGACAGTTTCCTCATTTGGGTGGACCTCCTTTTTGGGAATAGGCACAAATATGGATCTCTTCCAATCAATTGGTCAGGTAACTTTTTTCCTAATTTCTTGGCATAAACAAGTTAGCACCTCTGGTGCTGCATGTGTTTGTTGAAACATCTCAATTGAGATTCCATCAATTCCTGGAGCTTTGTGTTTCACCAATTCCTTCCAGGTAACTTCTACTTCATATTTCAATACCATTGTTTCCTGATCATATGCATGCTCTTGAAATGGTTGGTCATCCATCAATTCTTTTTTGTATAATGACTATATATTCATTTCAACTTCTTTTGATGTTTCATCTGTCGTTGGATAATTTCCCTGTAGAATCTTTCACTATTGTCATTCAAGTCTTGAATTTTTCCTTCAATTTTTTATACTTAAGAAAAACAAAGTGTGTTCTACCTTTTTGGTCTTACGTCTCTAGCTCTTTGCACGTGTCATCATAATAATTGATTTTGTCTTCATGATCCACCTTTTGAAATATTCTGTTTAGTTCCTTAACTGCACCATGGCTTTCTTTTACATTAGCTGCTCATCATTCTAGGACAATTTTCAGAGTCTCTTTTGGCAGGTAATTTGTATTTTCTTTTTTTCCTTTCTTTTTAATAAACTTTTGCTTTCCTCATAAATTATGCCTTTGATGTCATGCCACAACTCTTCTGGACTTCTATAATTAGTATCGAATGCATTTAACCTGTTCTTAAAGTGGTCTCTGAACTCAGGTGGGACATACTCAAGGTCATACTTGGGCTCTTGTATACTTGTTCTAATTTTCCTCAGTTTCAATTTGAACCTGCATATGAGTAGATAATGGTCTGATCCACAATCAGCTCCTTGTCTCATTCTGACATTTTTATTGAGCTTTTCCACTGTCTCTTTCCACAAATGTAGTCAATTTGATCCCTGTATGTTCCATCTGGTGAAGTCCATGTGTATAGTCACTTCTTATGTTGGAGAAAAATGTATTAGCAATGAAAAAGTTTTTGGCCTGAAAAATTTCTATTATGAGATTTCCAGCACTGTTTCTGTTACCAAAGCCATATTTTCTAACTACTTCTTTGTTTCCGACTTTTGCATTCCAGTCACCAGTAATTATCAGTACATCCTGATTACATACATGTTTGATCTATTTCAGATTGCATAAACTGGTAAAAATCTTCCCTATCTTCATTTGTGGCCTTAGTGGTGGCTGTGTAAATTTGATTAATAGTCATATTAACTGGCCTTCCTTGTAGGTGTATAGATGTTATTCTATCATTGTCAGCATTGTACTTTAGTACAGATCTTGAGATGTCTTTTTTGATGATAAATGCTCCCCTATTTCTCTTTCATTTTTCAATTTCAGCCTTATAGTCTGTGATTATCTAATTCAAAGTGGCCCATGCCAGTCCATTTTAGCTCACTGATTCCTGAAATGTTAAAGTTTATGCAATCCATTTCCTTTTGGTAATTTCTAATTTTCCCAGTTTCACTAGGTACATTCCACATTCCAATTATTAATAGATGTTTACAGTTGTTCGTTATCATTTTGAATTGTGCAACATCAGCAAATGAATGCATCTGTGTCTTTACCCCATTTCTATCATTAGACTATATTCTACTTTGAAGAGACAAAACATCCCCAGGTGCCTTTTATGTGACTTCCAACCTGATGAGATCATTTGCCAGCACTGTATCTCACAGTGTTTCTTTGCTCTTCATAATGTTTTCAATAGCTTATTGTTTCAGGAGTGGGATTCCAGGTCTTACTTCCTACTCTATCTTAGTCTGGAAGCTCAGCTGAAACCTGTCCACCATGGTAGAATAGCTTTCAGTGTTACAGCAACACCCAAGCCCCCACATTACGGCAAACTGACAGACATGTAGTATGGTACAGTGCTAGAATATCTTTAATTCTGTTTTTGCACCCTTTGACAGGGTTATTTTCCAAGCTATTTCTGGCTAAGATCGATCTTCCTATTTATTGTTTGATTTTTATAGATATTTCTTTTTTTCTTACATAAAAATATTAGAAAAATACTAGGTTTCCATGATCTAACTTTATAATAGGCTATAAATTCTTGTAATGATGTAGCATCAGTACATTCAAAATATGTAGAAATAAGTCAGAATCACAGAAAACTAGAATGCAAGAACAATGACAAAAGAGAGAAAAACATATCTCCATTTCTTGCATACCATATTCTATAGTTTTGACCTGTTGCTTCCAAAATTCAGGCAAGGCCAATGTGATAGTATAAAGTGGTTATTAGGTTATGAGTCTCACCTGAAATCAGGATGAGACTAAAGCCCTTATAAAATCACCTTCATATATCATAGGGATATCTTGCACTTTACCTTCTAATATGTGAAGACAGAGCATTTATCTCCTATAGAGGTTATAGTAAGAAAGCAGCCCTCACCAAACAATTAACTTACTGCTACCTTGATCTTCAACTTTCCAGCATCCAGAAATGGAAGAAAACAAATTTCTGTTCTTCATAAATTAAAAGGTCTTAGATATTCTGTTGTCTATAGCTAAGCAGAGTGCAGCATGGTTAGTACTTGGATGAGACACAATCTGGCAATACCATTTGCTGTAGACTTGGGAGAAGGACCCTGCAGCCCATTCCTGGAAAAATCAGCCATTGAAAACCCTATGAATAGCAGAGAAACACTGACAATAGTGCTGGGTATAACATAGTGTCAGGAAGTGTTTTCTTCTGTTGTACATAAGTCAGACCCAACTCATTGGCACCTAGCAACATCAACAAAGGTATTGTGTTAATGAGACACAGGTGGACTAAGCAGCTTTTTAGGGACAATGTTCATATTCTAACCTAGAATTCAGCTTCATTTTATTGATCTTTCCTAAAATGTCTAGTGTTAGCTAATCGTGTAGATGTCCAGACTAGCAATAAAGTAATGATAAGCATAATGATGATACACTCATCACCACCAACAAAAACATTATCAATAATAGTGTAGCTGTGGAAAAGTACTTCTGTGTTCTGGATGCATTATCAGCCTAAGTAAAAATTATAAGAAAGAGCTCCTTTGGAATATAGCATCCACATTATAACAATATGGTATATATTATGAACAAAATTAACATTTGAGATCCCAGGTAAAATCACAACAGCTTTAAGAGTGATTAGTGTTTTTTGAAGTGCAAAGAAATTGGTTAGCTATTCAGTGACATTTATTTTGAGCTTTAAAGACTGTGATTCTATCATCTGCAAATTATTATTGTTGTTGTTGTTGTTGTTGTTGTTAGGTGCCATCAAGTCTTGTCCGACTCATAGCGACCCTCATAGGGTTTTCAATGGCTGACTGTTTCGGGATTGCCTTGGGAGTGGGTTGCCACATCCATCTCCCATTTTTGCAGTGCTGGGAATCAAACTCGGGACCTCAGAGACTGCAGAGTGGTGCTCTACCAACTGAGCTAAATCCCAGCCCCGCAAAATATTATTAGGAATCATCTTTTTCAGAATGTTTTCAGTTTTTATTTGAATAGTTTTTTATCCTCCACAGATGTATTTAAGACAATAGCAAATCTTTTATAGAAATTTTAAAGATGAGAAAAAATAATATCCCCTTGTCATAGAGTTTTGAAAGACACAGAACATATTTAAACATCCTAATAATAGCTCTGTAGATAACTATGCTACATTGTGGAGGATTATGGGGTGTAATTCTAACTTAAAATTTAAGTTTGAGTCAAATTTCCTCTTCCAAAAACCCATAGCATGACCACATGCCTAATACAATTCTGCCATACCGTTACCACAAACATTCAATATAATGGAAGCAACTAATTTAGGCTTTTATTGTCATATATTTCAGCTCAATTTTAACATACACAGTTAACATTTTTCAGTCCAAATATCCAACAATTCCATAGAAAAAAACAAAATGCATTTAAATTTCTTTTGTTATTACATTACTTCATTAGGATGAGCCAAATCAGTTTTTCTAACATGAGTAAAATAAAACCAAACATTATAAGTGTGTGTGTATGTGTGTGTGTGTGTGTGTGTTTGTATATATAGAGAGAATAAAAAGTTTTGATTTTTATACACCCACATATATACAAAACATATATGACTGTCTCCACATATATTTATATATACATACAACTATGAATAAAATGCACTATATACACATATAATCTTCATTTTCTCTTACGCTATTCTTATGAGAGAAATGGCCCCAGGTGTCTGCTTAGAAACAATATGTGACATGCAGAAAGTATTCATGTGCTATTTTTTTGGCTAAGTTACTATAAAAATATTTCACTATCCAGACCAGGGTAAATCTTGGACAACTGTCAACAATAGTGTATGGGTTGTTACATGTATGAACTACACATTGTAATATCATAATATAAAAATCAGTGGTATATGAAACAATTCAAATGGATAAATTCATGTTGACCCTATAAAAATCATTTTCCTCTTATTTCAGAATCAAAGATAGATTGCACAGATATCTCAACTATTGTGTTTCAGAAATTCAGTACAAAAGAAGTAAGATCTTTTGAGCCTTATTATACAAGTATGAAATAGGTGATAAACTCAAAATATCAGGTATGAAAAGTAAATTAAAGATTAAATGGATAAACAAACAGTCACTCTGATAGCTTTGCAGGCCTGATTGGATCTTTTAGAGATGGTTATCCCTGCTGACCTCATTGATGACCTTGTGAAATTAACTTCTTCAGATGAAGGTGAAAGTGCTGTAACTGATAGATATAAACAGAACCAAATTAGAGAACCTAAGTAAAAAATTCTATGGAGGTGCTCTGCAGTTCGCTATAAAGAACATATTTTAAAATGTAATTTCTACAAAATAAATACATATAGAATAAGCCTCATAAAATAAAAGTGGAATTCAGTTATGAATCCCTGAAACACCCATTTCTAGTCCTGTTCTTTGGAATTCATATTCATCTCTCTAAAAAATGAGTATATTGGTTCACAGTTTTTCCAAATGATAATCCACAAAAGGCAATGGGTAAAGAATTTTATAAAAGCTAAGAATATAAGTAAAAAGATGTAGTCTACAGTAATGACATTCACAAATCAGTGCATTGTGTTCTTTTGTTTCCTAATAATCCTCATGCTCACTGTGTATTCTTTGAGATAAGGAAGCTTAGAAAGTTTTGTACATTACTTCAGGTCATGTAGCTGATAAGATTTGAGACTCCAAATCTCACCTCTCATTCTGGACATTTTTTCATTTTGTTTTATAGTTAAATCACATGTTTTTAAGTCCAGGATGAAGAGATGGGTAAAGGGTGAGATTTCCTTGGAGGATGCAATCAAATCTGCTCTATGTAGACACTGCCCATGCCTATTTTCTGTGGAGTGTGTAGTGATTGTAGATATTATCAATATAATTTCAAAAAAAAAAAAAAGGAGAATCTCTCATTTTGTCCCTTATGTTCCAGTTGCTCAAATGTATGTTTAGAGGTATGGAAGCCAGCTGTCAAATGTGAGATCACCAGATGTTTCCATTCTAAGTGATTGCTGAAGGCATAACATTAAATTCTTGAGCTTGAATTTGTCAATATATGAAATATAATTTGTATTATGAGAGGCTTCACCTTACTAGCATTTCTTTTAGTATTCCAGAGGGAGCAATATTATCTAGGTAAACATATTCATGACTCATGATTTTTTTTTTATTTCCACTTTTGGGGACATGGATTAAAATGCTTTGATCAAAAAATAGATCCTTGTATGTAATAGCAACATTGCAGTTTTATTCCAGAGCAAGCAATATCTAAGATTGAAATACAGGGTGATGTATTTGAGTTTGTGAGCCCAAAGTTTATAGAAAATTATGGGCAAGGTTTAGTCATTGGGCTGGGCCTTCTGACACATACCTGTAATCCCAGCCAACTTGAGAACAAAGGGAGCCGGTGCAAAAGAGTGAGATTCTGTCTTGAAATTAATAAACAAGTAAATAATAAATAAGGTCCTAGTAGGGTGAGTCAGTGGTGGAATGGTTACTTAGTATGTGTGAGGCTCTGGAATCACACCACCTCCCATAAAAATAATATTAGAGCATAATTTTATATGCTTGAAAGAGAATTATATCCCAATCTATTAGGAAACTCTCACTTTCAGTGATAATGAAATAACAACTAGACAAATACAAATGACATGAAATACTGTGGTACGGGCAGTCAAATATTGTGGTTTTGTTCTCTTGATGGGGCAGGATCAAGTTTGAGATAAAGTGTTTACATTTTTCTGCGTACTGGAAGAAGAGAGGGTACCTAAAGAGAGTATTGGTATTCCAGAGTGGTAACTTTAATTTTTGGCTGAGTATTGATTTATGTATGTGTGTGCAGAAGCAAGCAAGATCAAGATCCAATAATGGGAATAGCCATGGGTGGTGGTTAATGCCTGTAATTCCAGTAACTCAAGAGGTGGAGGCAGGAGAAACACAGGTTCATGGCCAGAGGCAGCCTGCATTACTTAGTGAGACCCTTATTCAAGATACAAAGTAAAACATGGGCTGAGAATGGGTCTCAGGGGTAGAGTACTTGCAAGAAGTATGAACACAGTCCTGGGTTCAACCCCTGAGTATTGAAAATGAAAGAAAGAAAGAAAGAAAGAAAGAAAGAAAGAAAGAAAAGACAGAAAGAAAAATTAATTGGAGGAATAAAGTAAAAAGTCATGGTTCACAGAGGGCTAGAAAATCTTTGTGTTCTTTTAGACAGATTAAAAAGAACATCTAGTACATGGAACAGAAGGTAGCATCCTCAGAAAATTATTGTAATTGAAGGGTTATTCTGTAGAATTGAGGGAAAGTTAGTTCTATAATGAAGGCTTCCCATGACTCGTGCTAAGAAGTGAAAAGGAAATTTCAAGAGGTTTGAAGTTGTAAGAAACTTTACTACTTGGCAAAAACAAAAAATCAATCAAACATACAAAACACTATTTAATGGAATAGTATAAAGTCCAGCAATCAAAAATTTGGCACCAAATGAAAAATGAACAAAACATTAAAAAATGCATAGGCAGAAGATAGGTCAGTTTTTAGGAACATACCAATAAATAATAGAGATAATGAAATCAACAATATGTACATTAAAATTGCTACATTAAATATTTTTTGTGTCTAGAAATTAAAGAAGAGCATGAACATGGAGGTAGGAATTGTAGAATATTAATAAAAGTCCAGACCAAATTTCTGAAAGTAGAAAAAATAATATTTAAAATGGAAAAGGAAAAAATACTAGCAGAAAACTGACATTAGTTTAAATGTACAGCAACAGACTATAGCATAAACACATTCTTTAAAAATAGAAAAACACTGGAAAAATAAATAGCTTCGTTGAGATATAGATTGTCAGTTAAACTTGTGTGTAATTGGGGACTCATAAGAGAAAAAGACTGTATTGTAAGAAAGAATATAAGACATAGGAGATGAAATTATTTAAAACATGATAAAATACAATATGTAAAATCCATGGATCACATACACTCAAAGATTTTGAGAAGAAACAAAATCATATCAAGGAATATTATAATAAAGTATGTGTATTTCCATGGTGACAGACAAAGCATCCTGAAAGAAATCAGATAAAAATAGACTGGTTATGTAGACAGGAAAAAAGGGTGACATTTGGCACTTTGGTGGAACTTTGAAAAACAGAGGACAAGACATAGCTTTCATATGCTGGAACAAAAAATGTTAAGGAATAAATATATTTTTCAAAATTAAGATAGTGATAAGAATTTTTTGGTCCCCATATTGACGACAAATAACCAAGGAGAAACATAGGAGCAATATAATAATTGTCAATGTGCCTAAAGGCACAAAGAAATTACAACAGATGGAAATTTCAATCTACGTGAACAAGAGAAAATGATAAGAAAAGCTAAACATATGCATAAATATAAATGACATTTTATCTAATTTAAAAATCTTTCAAATATTTTAAAGAAAGTATATATTACACATTTTAAAATCAGTGTATTTAAAAAGTATTACAGCAATAACACAGATACTATTTGGAAGAAATGAAAGTATGTAAGTGTTTTATATTATACACAAAGTGTTATAAAATCATTTGACTAAGGTAGTTTAAAGAAGTATATATTTTTAATCCATAAGTAACCATGTGAAAAAGAAACAATGAAATATAGCTAATAAACAAGTATTGGTGATGAAAATTACTTCAAAAGTTTACTCAATATAAACAAAGATACCCCAACATCTGTCACTTTGCAAAAGTGTGAGTGTTCCTGTGTTGCTGTGGTGCTGAGAGCAAAGCCACCTTTGTTACAGATACCAGCAGGGACACCCATGGTTGACAGGCTTTAGCCGAGCTTGCAGAAAAGATAGACTAGGGAGAAAAATATGGCCAAGCCATTCCAAAAATAATAATAATAATAAAATAAATAACCACTGAAAATCCTAGAAATAGCAGAGAAATACTCTCAGATATAGTACCAGAAAATGAGTCCCCCAGGTTAAAAGGCACTCAAAAGATGACTACAGAAGAGCTGTCTCCTCAAAGTAGAGTCTACCTTAATGATGAGAATGGAGTAAAACCCCAGAGACATCCATATGCTGATGTGACAGGACTAAAAATCAGACGGAAAAACTGTAAATATTCATTAATAACTGGAATGTGGAGAGCAGATATTATGAATCTAGGAAAATTAGACATTATTAAAAGGGAAATGTAGCACATAAGCATTGACATTATAGGCATCAGTTAGGTAAAATGGACTGGCATGGGCGATTTTGAATCAAATAATCTACTATTCCGGGAATGACAGATTAAAAAGAACTGGGGATGTATTCATCATGAAAAAAAACACATCTCAGGATCCATCCTAAAGTAAAATGTTGTCAGTGACAGAATAATATCTATATGCCTACAAGGAAGTCAAATTAATATGACCATTATTCAAATTTGCACACCCACTGCTAAGTCCACAAATGAAGATAGTGAAGATTTTTACCAGTTTCTGCAACCTGAAATAGACCAAACATGCAATCAGGATGTACTGATAATTACTGGTGACTGGAATGCAAAAATTGGAAAGGAAGAAGGCTCAATAGTTGGAAAATGTGGCCTTGGTGACAGAAAAGATGCTGGAGATTGCATGAAAGAATTTTGTCAGACCAATATACTTTTCATTGCAACAATTTTCCTCATATGTAGAGCCTAGATTGAAAAAAAGAAACCATGAAAGTAGAATAAGTACTATTTGGGAAGAGGAAGTGGAGCAGTGGCAGGTTGGAAGGAGGTAAATATAATCAAACATATTATATATGCTTGAAAATATCATAATAAAACTCATTATTTTGTACAATTAATATACTTTCTTTCATTAGTGTCTATTATCAGAGTTGTCTTCCAGAGGTGGTGATATAGACTGAGTCATGTAGGGTATCTGGAGAAGAGCTCTGTAGGCAGAAATAATGGCTGAAGTAAAATATAAGGTTGTTGTTGTTGTTGTTAGGTGCTGTTGAGTCGGTGTCCAACTCATAGCGACCCTCTGTTCAACAGGGGAAACACTATTGTCAGTGCTTCTCTGGTGTTCATAGGGTTTTCAATGGCAGATTGATTTTTGGGAGCGGGTTGCCAGGTCCTTCTCCCAAAATATAAGGTAGAATCAGAGAATCTAGCTGGAAAGCCATTGCAGTAATTTATATGTAAGGGACTCAATAATTATAGTAGTAAAGATGGTGTAACTGTTAATATTGTGAACATGAAATGAACATAGAACCAATAGAATTTCCTGATACTTTACATATGTTTTTCAGTGGACAAGCACCAAAAATAATCCCGAGGAATCAACTGCTTGATATAGTTGCTATTCAAATGTTCACTTTTTGACATAGTATGCAGTTTAAAAAGTAGACAATGTATAAAAAAATTGTTAATATGGAGAAAACAGTATTTATCAACATAGACCAGGCATAAATTGTTTTCCAAACTGTCTTAAAAATATTTGAAGCTGTTTGTATAACTATTTTTTTCTGATTTCCTTGCTCCTATAGCAGTTAACATGGGAAAATAAGGCAATCCACTCCTGAAGCAATCCCCAAACAATCAGCCATTGAAAATCCTGTGAGGGTTTCTATGAGTCAGACCCAAACTGAAGGCACCTAACAACAAAATAGCAGTTAATGTCATGACCATTGTAGTACTCATTATAGCTTGAATGAATTTGTATATCAGCATGTCTGTGTTCCATTACACTCTGTGAGTTCCTTCATGGGAGGACGCAAATATTATCAGCTATGCATTATTTGGGCTGGGATTTAGCTCAGTTGGTAGAGCACTGTGCTGCAGTCTCTGAGGTCCCAAGTTCAATGCCCAGCTCTGCAAAAATGGGAGAATGACCTGGCAATCCACTCCCAAGGCAATCCCGAAATTGTTGTTGTTGTTGGGTGCTGTCAAGTCGGTATCCGACTCATAGCGACCCTCATAGGGTTTTCAATGGCCGACTGTTTCGGGATTGCCTTGGGAGTGGATTGCCAGGTTCCTCTCCCATCTTTGCGGTGCTGAGAATTGAACTTGAGACCTCAGAGACCACAGCGCAGCACTCTACCAACTGAGCTAAATCCCGAAATAGCCATTGAAAACCCTATGAGGTTCGCTATGAGTTGGATACCGACTCGACGGCACCCAACAACAACAACAATGCATTATTTACAGAAGCATATTGTTTGTTACTGGGAGAAGGGCCTGGCAATCCACTCCCAAGGCAATCCCATAACAGACAGCCATTGAAAACCCTATGAGGGTCGCTATGAGTCGGATACCTAACAACAACAACAACATTGTTTGTTACATAGAAAACACATAATCTATATAGGTCAATTACTGGATTAATTTTAGCTAATGTTAATTGAACATTTGCTGAGTTTCTGATCCTATAGTAGGTCTAATACATGCATTATCTCATTTTGTTTTCAACAAAATCATATGGGGATGCTTTATCATCTCCCTGTGTTAAAGATGAGTAACGGAAGTCTTAGAAGTACTAAACTATCTTTGAAACAAAATAACTAATGAGTGAAAAGGGAGAGATTTGAATACTTGTCTGATCATCTACAACTCTACATCATATGAAGGAACTGAGCCACATTTACATATCATACTCTGGTGGAAGAATGGAGGACATATTGGGAATTAGTGTGAATTTTTTATCATTATTTTTACCAGGGATTAAAGTAAAATTCCCTTTACATTTTGGATGACTATTTCCTTAGTTGCAACAATTTTGTTCTAGGCAACATTTTGAGAGATCATATAGCTTTGCCATTTAGGGAGTGTTAGTTTTAGATCTAGTACTCTCATACATTGGCTGAAAGGCAATATATTTTTGAATGACCTATTGTATATTATGGGAGAAGCGCCTGGCAATCCACTCCCAAGGCAATCCCGAAGCACTCAGCCATTGAAAACCCTATGAGGGTCACTATGAGTCGGATACCGACTCGACAGCACCTAACAACAACAACAACATTGTATATTATGTGCTTTTTAATGAAAGTAGCAGCGAACAAACTATGCATCCCGCTTTTCTTGTGAAATAATAAATTTGGAATAGGAAGACAATTACATAGATTAATAATATTCATGATCAACTCACAGTTTTTCATGACCTTTCTCAACAGTCAGCTCTTCAGTGAGGATGTACCTGGCTACTCTGTCTGAAATGTCAACCCCTTTCCCTCTTGTTTATATTCCACTATCTTGCATTTTTATTCTGGTCAGTAATTTTCACTATTTATTACCTCAGAGGAATTTAGGACTGACCAAGAAAAAAGATGTGACTCCCAGAAGCAAATTTTTTTTATTAGAAAATTTTAATGTACATCATAATGTGATTCATTTTGACATGCTTTTCATTGTGACAATTTTCATATATGCAATTTGATAAGCATTATTCATATAGGTTACCCCTTACCCTCCTCGATGTTTCCCCCCTCCCCCCTTCCCATCTAAGTTTCTCATCCAAGTCTTCTCTATCTTTTACTATATAGTATAAAATTAACACAATAAGATTTATTTGGGAAGTTTTTGAGCATGTTTAAATAAGAAAAATATACTACTACAAAAGCATTCTGCCTACAGGCAACATATCCCAGGTCACTATTCAGAAGAGGAAGAGGGCAAAGGAACTCTTGGGAGGGAGAAGGATCAATTAGAGGCAAGGTTTAAATGTCTAGGGGAGGTTATTCATTATCACTGGAGGGGGTCCTGTGGGACAGAGAGCTCTTTTTCATCTTCAGGTATTGTACACAAAGGTCCTGTCTGACACATGAGTAAACAGATGCCGGTTGAGATTTTAAAAGTGTGCAAAACAGGCAATCTCTAAACAGCTAAAAATTTGTTTGAGCCATCTTTAAAAGCAACCTATATATATACAAATTTGAGTTTGATGTCACTGGGTTTTTAAGTTCATGAATATCAGCCTATATAAAAAATATTAACAACTTAGTTGTTAATACATAAAGGCTATCTTTGACTTACTTCAGAAAGAAATATACATATATATTTAATTATTTCCCTCATTTATTATCTTGTAGTCTACTAGAATATAAACCAAATGATTGTTCTTGTTTACAGTGTTCAATATTCAATTTTCATATCTTAGTTTTTGCTACATACCCAGAATATGCTTGATAAATATTAGGTGTAACAATTAATCTTAAGAATGTTAACCATAACATGTACCTTGATGTCATAATGATAGGTAATTTGTACTGTTATCAAAAGAGACAGTTAAATATATTATGGATATCTAATGTTTTCAATACAATTTATAAGCATTTACTTATTTTTCAGGCTTTCTAATGTAGAATTCAGGATTTAAAAATACTAGTACACATTGGGTTTCTCTTTCTCTTTAAAATTATCATTTTAACTTAAAAACTAAAAGTCAACTTCATTCTTACAATGCAAACATTGAATAGATCTAGTTTATCATATGGTGATTCTTTTTTCTTTTTTTTTTTCTTTTCTTTTCTTTTTGCTGTACTGGGGGTTGAACCCAGGGCCTTGCGCCTGCATGCTTTGCAAGTGCTGGACCACATGAGCTGCACCCCCAGCCCATTTTTTTAATACTTTTTGAGACAGGGTCTCCCTAAGTTATGCAGACTGCCTCTGGTCTCCAACTTGTGATCCTCCTGCCTCTGCCTCCCGAACCACTGGGATTACAGGTGTGCGCCACCACGCCCGGCTCATATGGTGATTCTTTAAAAACAAATGTTTATATATATCCCCTAGAGCTATGTCATAGTGTTTTTTCCCCTTTATTAGTAAATGTTGGTGCAGTACAGAGTACTAAGGCTCTTGCTATTTCCATTGAGCAACTATTGTTTTCACTTTTGGTTACAATTTCATCATCAACTCACATAGTTTATGAAACCATTTGATCAATATGTAATAAAAATCATATGCAATCATGGATTATATTTCCTGATTTTCCCATGTATTCATATAATTGCATCATATAATTTAACATTATCCTCTCCCCCTTTACCTTCTACATTATTTCTACTCCCCTCCCTCCTTCCTCAAACTTTGCTTCCCCATGCTGTCTCCTCTCTACCTCTTTCTACTCTGCTTATATTTTCCCTACTTTACTAAGCCTGATTGTTCATTATTATATATGATTCATTATATAATGTTCATTATTTTATATATATAAAATATATTTATATTTTATATAATAATTTATATTGTATATATATATAAAACTACATATGTGTAGTTTTTAAAATTTTTTTCTTCCTTTAAGTTAGATATAGCTTGATATATGAATGAAAATATATGGTATTTCTCCTTTTGGGCCTGGGTCCATTTGCTTAAGATAATATTCTCCAGTTCTATCTATTTTTCTGCAAATAACATTATTTTATTCTTTATTGCTGAGTAATAGTCCATTGTATGTATACATATACCACAATTTTTTAGACCATTCTTCTTTGGACAAACATCTTTGTTGATTCATACTATTGCCATTGTGAAGAGTGCTATATTAAATATAGAAATGCAAATGTCCCTGTGGTATGATGACTTATCCCTCTTTGGATATATTTCCAGGAATGGCCTCACTGAGTTTTATGGCAGTTCTATTCTTAATTTTCTAAGGTATCTCCATATTGATTTCCAAAGTAGTTCAACTAATTTACATTCCCACCAGCAATGTAAAAGATATCCTTTTCCTCCACATTCCTTACCAGCATTTACTGTTATTATTATTTTTATCTTGACCATTCTTATGGGAGTGAGATGGAGTCTCTGTTATTTTGATTTACATTTCCCTAATGGTTAATGATGCTGAGTATTTTTTCATATGTTTATTAGACCTTTGAAATACTTTATTTGAGAACTCTCTGTTCATTTCCTTTGTCAACTTATTAATTGGGTTATTTATTATCTTGAATTTTGATTTCTTGTTCTTTCTATATTCTAGAAATTTTCGTCTATCCAATGTATATGATCCAAAGATTTTCTCCCATTCTGTGGGTTCTCCTTTAACTCTGTTGATTGTTTCCTTTACTATAGACAATGTCTTTATTTTATGAAATCCCATTTGTCAATTCTTGATGCAGTTTCCTGGGCAATTGGGGTCTTGTTAAGGAAATACTTTCCTATGACTATGTGTTAGAACATATTTCCTATCTTTTCTTCTAGTAATTTTAAGGTTTCTGGTTTTATGTTGAAATCTCTTCTCCATTTTGAACTCACTCTCATTGAGAGATATAGGTCTATTTTCAGTTTTTTGCAAATGCATAACCAATTTTCCCAGCACCATTTGATGAAGAGACCATTTTTTTTCCGTTGAATATCTTTAACCCCTTTGTCAAAACTCAGGTGGCTGTAGTTGCATGGATGTATCCCTGGGAATTCAAATCAATTCAAATCCTATTTTTGTGCCAGTACCCAGTTGTTTTTGCCACTGTGGCCCTTTAGTATAGTTTGATGTCTAGTACTGTGATCCCTCCTACATTGTTTTTGCAATTTAGGATTACTTTGGCTATACAGTCTTGTGCTAGCATAAGGATTTTAAGATTATTTTCTCTACTTCTGTAAAGTTTTTAATTGGAATTTTGATGGGGATTGCATTAAGTCTGTAAATCATTTTTGGTAATATATCCATTTTTACAATAGTGATTCTCCCTATCCATGAGCAAGAGAAATCATTCCATCTTCTAGTAGTCTCTGCAATCTATTTCTTTAATGTTTTGAATTTTTCCTTGTAGAAGTCTTTAAGATCTTTATTTAGATTAATTCCTTAATATTTAATTTATTGGTGGGCTACTGTAAATGGGATTGTTACCTTAATATCTTTCTCTTCCTGTTCATTATTGATGTAAAGGAAGGCTACTGATTTTTGATTGTTAGTTTTGTAACCTGCTACATTACTGAAGGAGTTAATTAGCTCTCAGCAATTTCTAGTAGAATTTTTGGGATCCTTTAGGTAAAGATTGTGTATTCTGTGAATAAGGGTAACTTGACCTCTTCTTTCCCTTATCCCTTTTATCCCTTAAATTTCCCTTAAATTTTATCCCTTAAATTTCTTTCTCTTGCCTGATTTCTCTGGCTAAAACTTGGATCACCATACTGAGTAAGAGAAGAGAGAGTGGAAATCCTTGTCTTGCTCCTGATCTTAGAAGGAATGGTTTCAATTTTTCCCCACTTAATATGATATTGACTGTAGCTTTGTCATAAATGGCCTTTATATTGATGTAATTTCCTATTATACTCAGTTTCTCTAGGTCTTTTATCATGAAAGGATGTTGCACTTTATCAAAAGCCTTTTCAGTATCAATTGGGAAGATTATGTGATTTCTCTCTGCGATGTCTTGATATGTTGAATTATAATTAATTGTTTTTTTATATTGAACCAGCCTTGCATCTGTGGAATGAGGCCCACTTGATCATGGGGTATGAACTTTTTGTGTTTTTAAATTTGGTTTGCCAGAACTTTATGGAGGATTTTTACATCATTGTTCATAAGGGAAATTGGTCTATAGTTCTCTTTCTTGGAAGAGTGCTTGCTGGTTTTAGTATCAGGGTGATATTGGCTTCACAAAATGAATATGGAAGTATCTCATTCTTTTTTATTTTAGGAAATTGATGGAGGAAAATAGGTATTACTTTTTCTTTGAAGGTTGCTTAAATTCTGCTGTAAATCCCTTCAGGATCTTGATTTTATGGGGAGATTTTTTTTTATTAATGTTTCTATTTTGGTAAATGAAATGGGTCTATATAAATTGCATATGTCTTTGGGCTTAAGTTGTTAACTAATTTGTTTTGAAGAGCTTATCCATTTATTCTGTATTTTCATATTTGGGGGAGCACAATTTCTCAATTTCTCTCGTGATCTGGATTTCATTGGTATCTATGAGTATGGCCCCAATCTTGCCTCTACTGCTTTTAATTTGGGTTTTTTCTTTCTTTCTTTTGGTGAGACTGGATTAAGCAGTCTCTATTTCATTAACCTTTTCAAAGAACCAGCTCTTGGTTTCATTAATTCTTTGAATTATATTTTTAGTTTCTAATTGACTAATCTTTGCTTTCATCTTGATAACTTCTGTCTGTGTACTCATTTTGAGGTTGACTTATTTTTGGCCTTCTATTGCTTAAGATATGTTGTTAAATTACTTAATTGGCCCTTCCCTAACTTATTGATGAAGATAGCCATGGCTATTAACTTAATTCTTAGCATTGTCTTTGCTGTTTCCCATAGATTTTGTAGGATATGTTTTTATCATCATTTAATTGTGGGAATTTTTTAGTTATATGTCTGTTTTCTTTAAAGACCCATTGATCATTCAGAAATGTAGTATTTGTTGTTGTTGTTGTTAGGTGCCATAGAGTCGGTATCCGATTCATAGCGACCCTCATAGGGTTTTCAATGGCTGAGTGCTTTGGGATTGCCTTGGGAGTGGATTGCCAGGCCCTTCTCCCATTTTTGTGGTGCTGGGAGTTGAACTCGGGACCTCAGAGACTGCAGTGCAGCGCTCTACCCACTGAGCTAAATCCCAGCCCCGATGTAGTATTTAGTCTCCATATATTTGTTACATTTCTGAAATTTATCTTGCTTTTAAGCTCTAGTTTAATTTTACAATGATCTGATAAATTACAGGGGATGATTTCTATTTTTTTGTTGTTGTCGTATTTGTCAAGGTCATTTTGTGAAATAGAAATAAAAACATTTTGTTTTAGAAACATTTTGTTTTAGAAAAAGTTCCTTGTGGTGCTCAGAAGAATATGTATTCCCTATTTGATGGATGGATGGGAGAAGGACCTGACAATCCACTCCCAAGGCAATCCAGAAATAGTCAGCCATTGAAAAACCTATGAGGGTCACTATGAATTGGGTACCAACTCGACGACACCTAACAACAACAATATTTGATGGATGGAATATTCTGAAGATATCTGTAAGGTCCAATTTGTCTATGGTACTATTTAAGCCCAATATTTCTCTGTTAAATTTTTGCTTTGATGATCTGCCTTGTGGCAAAAGTGGGGTATTGAAATCTCCCATAATTACTGTGGTTGGCCTGATGTATTACTTTATCTCCAATAAAATTTGTTTTATGAAGCTAGGTGTGCTTATATTTGCAGAATATCATCATGAGTTCCTGGTTGACTATTTCTTTGACTAATATGTAGTATGTAGTAATCTTTGTCTTTTCTTAATAGTTTGAGATTAAAGTATAGGCTGTTTGAAATTAGTATTGCTACTCCTGCTTTGTTTTTTTGTACCATCATGCTTGGTGTATTGTTTTCCAGTCTTTAATTTTCAACCTTTTATGGTGTTTATGGATGAGATGAGTCTCTTGAATTCCAACTATCAGTGTTGATATTTTTAAATCCAATTGGCCAGCCTATCCCTCTTCAGTGGTGAGTTGAGTGCATTAGCATTCACAAGGAGCTTGTTATTTCACATCAATTTGATGTTTGTTTCTATTTTTTCATTCATAATTAGTCTGTTGCTTTCTTAAGTTCCCCTTGTATTTATTATTCATTCCTTTGCTCTTATTTTTGCACTTGTCCTACATTTCCCATAAAGTGGGATTTTCATTAAGGGTCCTCTGCAATGCTGTCTTAGTAGCCACAAATCATTTAAACATATCTATATCATGGAATGTCTTGAACTCTCTGTCTATTTTGAAAGACCGCTCCACTGGGTAATGTAATCTTGGTTGGCAGTTATCCCTTTCCAGGACTGGAAGGATGTCTGACTAAACTTTCTTCCCTTTAAGTTTGTTGTTGAGAAGTCAGCTTTTATTCTGATGGGTTTGTCATTATAACTGAGTTGGTATTTCTCTCTTGTAGCTTTTAGAATAACTTTTTTGGTATCTAGATTTAGGATACTAATTATAATATGTAGTGGAAAGGATCTGCTCTGATCTACTCTATTTGGAGTTCTGGATGCCTCCATTGTGTCGCTATTTCTTCCCTTAGTTTTGGGAAGTTTCCATCTAATATTTCTGAATAGGTTTCCTATTCCTCACATGTTATTTTCAGCTCATTTTTGATCCCCTTGAATTATAGATCTATATCTTCATGGGGCTGGGATTTGGCTCAGTGGGTAGAGTGCTGCGCTGCAGTCTCTGAGGTCCCGAGTTCAATTCCCAGCACCGCAAAAAATGGGAGAAGGACCTGGCAATCCACTCCCAAGGCAATCCCGAAACAGTCAGCCATTGAAAACCCTATGAGGGTCACTATGAGTCGGATACCGACTCGACAGCACCTAACAACAACAACATATCTTCATGTTATCGAAGACCTCTTGAAAATGTTAATCATCCTGTTTCATCCACTCTTTCTTCCTTGGTATCTGAGTAGATAAGATCCTCAACTTTTTCTTCAGTATCAGAGATGCTTTTTGTCAGCTTTGTCTAGTCTGGGTACTGTAGCTTCTACTGTACTATTCAGTTAATTGACTTTGCTTTTTAATTCCAGAATTTCTGTTTCATTGTTTGGAATCTCAGTTTGTTTGCTCATTTTTTCTCCAAGTTGGATACTTTTCTTTCCATAGTTTCAGTTGCTCTAATTATGGTGTCCTTCAGGTCTTTCAACATATTTGAAATTAGGCTTCTAAATTCTTTTTCTGGTATCTCGAAGACTTCAGTTACTTTGAGGAGGGCTTTGTTCTATTGGGGTTTCCCATCCAACCTGCCCTTTCATGTTTCACATGTTTTTCTATTGAGGTTTCCCCAGTGTTTGATTTGGGTGCAAGGTCTACTCAATATAGGGGTGTTAGAAGAAAGATTTCATTTTGACAAATAAACCAACAGATATTCATTAATATTCAAAACTACAGAAGCTCTTAGGCCAGTCCACTGAGAGACTGATAGAGAGAAAGGAAAAAAGAATATATATATACATATATATGTATATATATATGTGTGTGTGTATATATATACATACATATATATAATTGATAAAAATAAAAAATAAAAAGATCAATCAAACACACAGAGCAGTGCACATTGCAAAGACAGACAGACCCCCAGACCATTCAACTCCATTAGATAAAAGAAAAAGAATAGACATATATATATGATAAAAATTAAAATAATCACACAGAGCAGAACACATGACAAAAGCAGAACCCCAGAGTCATTTGAGTCTGTCAGAGGAGAAGGATGAAGAAGAAGAGGAGGAGGAGGAGGAGGAGGAGGAGGAGGAGGAAGAAGAAGAAGAAGAAGAAGAAGAAGAAGAAGAAGAAGAACTACTCTGAGCTTTTCAGCTTTCCCTGGTTGATTCATACGACATGAGTGACATTGAGTTCCTTAAGACTTTTGTCTTATACCTGGACTTTGTCAAAAAGCTATCCTACCCCTTCCCATCCCTCTCATTCCCGAGCTGTCTGGTTCCTTGCCACCAATTCCCCAACTATAGTGCCCCCAGTAGCCACTCCCTCCTCAACCTGCAAAAATATATATATTTCTGCATTGGGATAGGTTGGGCCATATCCCCAGTCTTGCTCCCTGCTGCACCTTTGCCTAAAATTCTCTGGTGGGTCACTGACTCTATCAGCAGTTGCTGTCTAGTCCACAAATTATCATGCCAAAATTAATATTGAGTATATTTCCTGTATGTATCGGGCTCCATACCTCAACTCCATCTGCAAAGATATTTTCCCCACATACTACCTTGTCAGGAGGCTGTGGATCTGATGCTTGGCTTTCTGTGATAAACACAAGCCACATACTGTGCAATCAGTTTCTCTCTGGTGAGATGATGGTAAGACTCCTGTACCACTCACTTCCATGGATATCACAGTCAGATTTCTGTGCTAAACTCTTGCCACAGAGTGTGCTGCTGCCAGTGCCATGCTGGCAGGGTGATGGCATGTTGATGGCCATGTTCTGCAGTATATCTGAGGCTTTGGGCTCCTGCATGGAACTCACACTATGCAGAACTCATGCAGTGGACTGTGCAACTAGTGCTGCAGCAATGGGAAGATGGTGGGTGGGGTTGCTGGCACCTCACTCCCTGACACATATTGGTTCTGGGGTTCACTCACCAAACTCAAGCTGCAGAGTGTGCTGCCACTGCAGTGCCATCAGGATGACAGTATGTGGCCAGGTCCATGCTCACAGACAGATTTTCAGCTTGGGCTCCTGTGTGGAACGTATGCCACACTTTGTGCAATCAGTGTCTGTCAGCAAGTTGATGATGGATCAGTGGTGGCACTTTCTCAGGTGCATCTCTGGCTCAGACACTCCCTCTGAACTCACTCTAAGGTCTTTGCAACCTCATCATGCTGATGGGATCAAGGATGATCTTTTTGGTGTCCATGTTCTGTTAAGATGGAAATTTTCTCTTCCTGCTGGGACACTTGGTGCTGCATATCTGATGTTGTTGTTGTTGTTAGGTGCCGTCAAGTCGAGTCTGACTCATAGCGACCCTATGTACAGCAGATCGAAACACTTGCCGATTCTGTGCCAGGCAAACCATCTTATTTATGTTTAAGCCCATTGTTGCAGACACTGTGTCAATCCATCTGGTGGAGGGTTTTCCCCTTTTGCGTTGACCTGCCACTCTTCCAAACATGATGTCCTTCTCCAGGGATTGTTCTCTCCTGACTACATGTCCAAAATATGTAAGATGCAGTTTGGCCATTTTTGCTTCCAAGGAGCACTCTGGTTGTACCTCTTCTAGGACAGATCTGTTGGTTCTTTTGGCAGTCCATGGTATATTCAATAGACGTCTCCAGCACCACAATT
>VMDO01026398.1:0-17271 GCA_007922755.1 Pedetes capensis | reverse complement strand
TTGCTAGGGGCCATCTAGTTTGTTAATTTTTTCAAAGAACCAGCTCTTAGTCTTGTTAATTCACAAAGTTGTATTTTTACAGTTTGAGTTACACTGTTTTGCTTATTTAAACTTATACACTATGACTCATCAGCTTACCCAGGATTGGCAATAGTATGTTGTAGTCAAAAGTGTTAAGAACTTTAATTTCTTCATTTTCTATGTATTGCTATATTTTTTCTCATTTACAATGGCAACAAAATTCTCTAATAGTGGTGAAGGGAGGATTTTTTTCCAGCTATAAAATGTGTTCCTTATATGTTACAAATCATCCTAACATTGGTGAGGTTAGGGCCCCCTAATTGCTAGTAAAAAGTAAACATTTAGGAAGGCAGTTTGGCAGATTCACTTCCTGACATTATCCCAACTTTATAAACATTAAAGAGGAGGATATTTATCATAGCATTATAAAGTTGAAAATCAGAAGCATCTAAAATAATGAATTGGTTAAATCAATTTTAGCCCGTCTATAAAATAAATGTGTTCAATTAATATGTAACAGTATTTTATTAATTTCTCATAATCTAATATTACAGATTAAAAATAGAGCAGGGTAAAACAATCTGTAATTTCTCTATCTAAATAAACATAGAAGGAAATTTACCAAATGTAAGCAGTAGTTACCTCTGGGTGATAGTAGTATAGAACATTTCATTTTATTACTTATATATTTTTTCAATTTTTCAAAATTTTAACAGTTAAACATGCATTACATTGAAGAACAGGGAAAATTTACATTTTTAATTTTTAACAAAGATTCTACTTCAAAAGGGAGTTTAAAATGAAACAAAATTTTGTTAATTGTTCTATATTCATCTACTTGTTTGAAAAAAGCAATGAAAATCAGCTTGTCCAACAAATATGTATTAAGCCTTAGTATGTAATCAGTCCTGTACATATCTTTAGAGTCTACCATGTCAGATGGATATTAGCCCAAAGCAGAGAATATCAGAAAGATATCTATCTATATTTTATTGAGTATGCAGAGGCATTCGACTGTGTGGATCACAATAAATAATGGATAATATTTCAAAGAATGGGAATACCAGAGCAATTAATTGTACTCATGAGGAATCTGTACAGGGACCTAGAGGCATTTATTTGAACAGAACAAGGAAACACTGCCTAATTTAATGTAGAGAAAGGTGTATGTCAGGGCTGTATCCTTTCACCATACCTCTTCAATCTCTGTGCTGAGAATATAATATGAGAAGCTGGACTTTAGGAAGAACGCAACGTCTTGATTGGATGAAGACACATTAACAACTTGCATTACGCACATGACACAACTCTGCTTGCTGAAATTGAAAAGGATTTGAAACATTTACTGATAAAGATCAAAGAACACAGCCTTCAGTATGAATTGCACCCCAACACTAGCAAAACAAAAATCCTTACAACAGTCAGTAAGCAACATCATGATAAATGGAGAAAAGATTGACGTTGTCCATGATTTTGCTTTACTTGGTTCTACAATCAACATCCGTGGAAGAAGGAGTCAGAAAATCACAAGACACATTGCACTGGGAAAAGCTGTTGTAAAAGACCTCTTCAAAGTGCTGAAAATTAAAGATGTCACATTGAAGACGTAGGTGTGCCTGACTCATGCCATGGTATTTTCAGTCACATCATATAGTATGATAGCTGGACACTGAATAAGGGAGACAGGAGAAGAATTGATGCTTTTGAATTATGGTGCTGGAGACGTCTATTGAATATACCATGGACTGCCAAAAGAAGCAACAGATCTGTCCTAGAAGAAGTGCAACCAGAGTGCTCCTTGGAAGCAAGGATGGCTAGACTGTGTCTTACATATTTTGGACATGTAGTCAGGAGGGACCAACAGCTGGAGAAGAACATCATGTTTGGGAGAATGGCAGGTCAACAAAATAAAAGGAGGACCCTCCACCAGATGGATTGATACAGTGTCTGCAACAATGGCCTTAAACATAAAAAAGAGTGTGTACCTGGCACAGACTCAGGGAGTGTTTCATTCTTTGTACGTAGGGTCTCTATGAGTCAGACCTGACTCAACGGCACCTAACAACAACATGTGTCAGTTGTATGTATATAGTTTGCTTGAACTGCTTTCATCTGATGCCATAAATACAGGCGGTATGATTAATCCTGCAAGCTTGTATCTGCTTTTATCTCCTTGAGGATCCTCCTACTTCAGGGATGTGTGCAGTCCCAGTGCTTCTCAGGTTCACAGCGTGACCTTCGCTGAGCATCCATACCCAAGCAATGACAGAATTGGCCTGTGGGCAGGCTCTGATGCCTCTTTTTCTTGCCCCTCTTTAGCTGCAGAAAGCTGGACCTACAGTACTGGTCCCATGCTGCCAGGACCTGTCCGTGCGGGGCCACTGTAGTTGTATAGGGAAGGACAGAGGAGCTCACTGCCTCCAAAATTGCAGCTTGCTGGTTCAGCAATTCCTTCATTTCACAGATACAGCCGTTCCCCAAGAGTGCTGGCTGCAAACCAGCCTTGACCATCTCTAGTCCCAAAGCTGCCCCCAGGCCCCATCTCAAGGACCAAAACATCAGCAATGGCTCTTTCAGAATTGCACAGTAGAGAGGGTCTAAATTTACTAACCACTCATTGACAGATTTTGGTTTTGGTAGTATCTTTTCTGGCTTCCATGAATTTGGAGCTGTTCTCATTCCCGTCTTAACCTCTCGGTCTGCCCAACAGTGGCAGTTCATTGCATCAGGACTGTGGACACTGCTGCAAAGTTTCTTGTGGCAGGCTGCCCAGATGCTTATGATCCAGATCCTCTGAGCACCCGGCCAGTTACACAAGGCCCCTCTGTGTGGCTCATTGTCACCCTCCACTCCTACTCACACATGCTATGGATGGGTAGGAGTTCTGATGCTAGGGTCAAGAAATAGGCAGGTTACTGACTTAGAAGGTGGCATTTCTCAGGCAAGAATAGACATCCAGAGAAGCAGATGCATGTGAGGACAATTAGAGGCCAGAAAAGATGTAAAAAGTCAGAGCAGTCCCGGCTTTCCACACAGCAGAGTGGCCTGACAAGTGGGAGTCCTCTGTGGGCAAAAGGGAGGGCTCCATGCTGCCTGGATCCCGCCCGTTGCTCATTCTTCTGCAGGGCTCTGGCAGATCTGTGGACAGCATCACCAGCTCCCTCTTCCCTCTCCTGTGGTGTTTCCTCCCCCTTCCTTCACTTGCTTTCACCTCCTGTCACGCACCCAGTGTGCTCCTCATGTCTGAGTTTGTTTCCTGACAAGGAAGAATAGGATCTGATCCAAATATACCTGGAGGTGTTAGGATCACTGTGTGCTACTTTTCCAAAGATATTTCTACCTAGAAATTATTCTTTTGTTCAACAATTAAGCACAAACTGAGGGACACACACTAAACCCATATGCATAAGAGAATTTAAAAAAAAATCTCTGCCTTAATTCCTGGTCTAGAAAAGGAAATAGCCACATAAAGAAGCAGTTGAACCCATTATAAGATGGTCTTAGTAACACAAAGGAAGAGTGATGGTATTGTCTTGGGTGGGGCAGAAAAGTGAAAGCCATCAGGTCTTAGAAGAAAGCCACTATTGGACAGGTGTTGAGGCATGGCTTTAACAGAAGAACTCAGGAAGTGTGGGTGTTCCTCAGCATCTACAAAAGCAGAGGCACGGAAAGGGCATAGCAGTGAATTAGGGAGATAATTTCAAAATGAAACATGACTGGTCCTAAATGACTTGAGAATGAGATATGAAGAGGCAGGTGAGGGTTGCAGAGAACAAATTCTGCAGTGGCCTCATCTGATGCACAAAGCAGTGTGGACTTTATGCTGTAGCTGCGGTTCTCGTCTCCAGTGAGTGCAAGGAGCACAGGCAAGGTAGGCGCCTGGCTCGGACATCTGATCAGGGGATGCAGGTAGGAGAAGAAGTAATTGGAAAGGGAACAGGGAGCCTTCTGAAATGCTGGCAGAGCTTTCCTTCTTGAGTCATAGTTATATGCTTTGTTGTTAGGTGCCTTCTAATTGGATCTGACTTATCACAACTCTGTGTACAACAGAACTAAACGCTACCAAACACTGTGCCATGCACATGATCTTTTTATGTTTGAGCCCATTGTTGCAGTGACTGTGTTTCTTCTCATTTTGAGTTGTGCCACATCAGCAAAAGGAGGTGCCAGGGGATTTATGCCATTCCCATCATTAAAGTGGACTCACTTTGAGGAGGCAACTCTTACCCAGTTGTTTCTTGAATGGCTTCCAGCCTAGGGGAAATCATTTTCCAGCACTATATCTGACAATGTTTCTGTGCTATTCTTAGAGTTTTCAGTGGCTAATTGTTTTGGGAGTGGGATGCCAGGTCCTTCTCCCTAATCTGTCTTAGCAGCTCAGTTGAAACCTGTCCACCATGAGTAACCCTCCTAGTATCTAAAATACTGGTGGCATAGCTTTCAGTATCACAGCAACATGCCAGCCCCAACAGAAAGACAAGCGGACAGACGTGGGGCCTCCAGTATATGGATGGTCACTTTATAATAATGCACTAAATCACCCATTTATGTTTTCTGTACTTTTTTTTTTTGTGTGTGCTATACTTCTCAATTAAAAAAAAAAAGCTAAGAAAACATCAGGCTGGGTTATTTGTAGAAAACAGACTTTAGGGCCTCACTCTCTGCATTTTGTTCTTATTGCTGCTGCTGCTTGGTCTCACTATATTGCTCAGGCTGGCCTTGAGCTCATAGACTCAAGCAATCCTCCCACCTCAGCCTCTTGAGTGCCAAGACTACAAGTGTGTTCCCAACCTTGGCTAGGAATCTGCATTTTCAAAACCTTAAGGGATGTGAAGCCAGAGGGACCCCCAGGCCACACCTTGAGAACATCATTAGGGATGTTGGGGAGCCACCTAGAAGATGTAAGCAAGATGTTAAGTACAAAGATTTTCCCATCTAAATGTTCAATGTAAAGAGAGAGGAAGAAACTGAGGATGATTTTCATCTTTTATCTTATTAGCACTGCCAATTTTGCTTCCCATTCCTTTTGTGCTTTTGAAAGAGATGAGACAAGGTTTTAATTACTTACAGTACGAGATGTATTTTTTGAGATGAGTTTTCTTCTGGATTTTTCTTAAATAGGAAAATATTTTCCCCCAGCACATTAATTGCTAATGGCTGAATTTAAGGAATGGAATAAGCCCCAAGGATGGATGCTGGGATTTAGCTCAGTTGGTAGACCGCTGCTCTGCAGTCTCTGAGGTCCTGAGTTCGATTCCCAGCACACAAAAAAAAAAAAAATGGGAGAAGGACGTGGCAACCCACTCCTAAGGCAATCCCGAAACAATCAGCCATTAAAAACCCTATGAGGGTCGCTATGAGTCGGATACGACTCGATGGCACCACACAACAACAACAACAAGGATGGATATTCTGGGGCAGAGAGCAACTTTCTAGAATTTCTTAAAAATGAGTGCATGCTTAGCCTGTGAGTAAGAGTCATTCTGCTACTGACCCACCATCATCATGACATGTGCCTAGTGATAATTGATTTGCATGGATGCAACTAACTTCTTTTTCTTGTGCTCCTGTGTAATCAGAGGGATATGTCCATGACATAAAGCATCTAACATGATATTCTTTCAAACCCTAAGCACTGTAGGAAAATATGACAAATTATGTTGCAAAGTTGTTTTTCCTCTGGTAGTGAGTGTTGGAAATAGAAAAGGGAAGCCTCTTGGCCTTAAATAAAAAATGAGAAAATTCAAAAATCTGACATAAAATTTGCACAGATATTTTTCCTTACACTTGAAGGACTAAAGAAATACGAGAAGATATTTTAGCTGACATAATTATTACTTCTTTATGAGCAAAGTGCATCCATTCACCACATCGGCAAAAATTTTAAAGACTCTTAGGAACTTAGATACTCTTGTAAGAGAATAAATTGATACAACCACTCTGAAGTTCAATTTGGCAGCTTATTCAAGTTATAGGTATGCATACTCTTTGACCCAGAAATTGCAATCCTAGGTACATTCTCAGAGAATCTCCCTTAACTGGGCCCAAGGAGTGTGTACAAGAATATTCATAGCAGCATTGATGGCAATACTGAAAAATAGGGGCAACTGACACTAGATCATCGAAAGAATTCATGAATAAATTGTGAAATATACAATGGATATAGTTATGAAAATGAATGAAATAGATCTACATTTCTCCCATGGAAAAGATCTCACAAATAGGATGCTGAATAAAAAAGTTACAGACAAATGTGTAGAATATGTTTATATCCAGGTTAAAAACTTGTGAATACCATTGACTGGTGGGACACAACCTGGCTGCCATGGTAGTCTGTTAGTGCACTAACAGGCAAGTTATTCAAGAGATCAAAGAACAGAAAAGTTCATGGACCAGAACAAGATACTCAAATCACATGGCTTATTAAATCAATCAAAACACACCACAAGAAGCAAAGCAGCAGAGATGGAGTAGGTGAACACATTTAAGATCTGATTGTTGACAGAGTGGAAAAATGATACTGCCTGATCCTCATTCCCATCCCCGTCTCTCTGCCACATCAGGCTTCCTCACTGAGGGTATGCTCACAGGACCAGAGCTGAGCAAAGTAGCTCAATGGGTTGGAGGTGCCTGGGGTCAAAACATAGACTTGCTCTATGGTCTTGGGAGCAAGTGCTCCCAAGCTGGTAGCTGGAACTTGCCAATTAGCCTTAAGAGCAACCATGGATTTTATTTGCATTCCTTGTACAGAGGATGTGAGGAGTCAATGGATGGGCAAATTTAGGCCTTGCAAATAGCAAATGTCTTGTGTGCCTTCAGTACCTTCTGTGTGTCATGAAAATTTGATGATTCAGGGCCTCATGTATATTTAGTGCATCATGACTATTAGGTAGGTGTTCCTTGCTTTTTCCATCCCTTTCTAATTATGTTTCTAACACAAATGCCCCACTCTATATATGTCTAACATGCCTCACAGGTTACTAACTCATTTGCAGCATATTTTGTGAATTTTGCCTGTTTCATATGCAATTTGCATTGACTCTTAGTTTCATTTTTCCTCCTATGTATATCTCTTACTTTCTATAGCAGAATTGAATATTCTTAAAATTTCAACAAACATAACATTACAAATACATGTGAAATATGGTTAAAATAAAAGTAAATTATTCAAAAGAGTTTCAGATTTGGTTAACTATAGTAGGGATGGAAAGGGATGTATTCAGGATGGGATATATCGGCCTTTAATTATATGGGGAGTGTATTGCTTCTTAAAATGGATAGTGAGTCTGTGGGTATTTACTATATTATTATTTATACGTTTTGTACATCTGAACTTTTTCAAGCTACATTTAAGGAAAGTTTGAAATTATAAATACAGTACTTGGAGCCTTACATGTCATAGGTACTTGATTACTTACAAGTTATATTCTGAATACCAAATTAACTTTAAAACACATCTTTATAATCTTTGATAATATAAAAGCAATAAAAATATTAACATGAAGATTTCAATACATTAAACTTATAAAACCTCTTGATATTACAACTGGTCTTTGACATTGTCTAAGTAAAGTTTGCTTCCTGGACAAAAAGAACATTGCTGTACTGTCAATATAGACCGATTGGTTAAATATTCAACATGACTGAGCATATCAAAATGTTGTCCTACCCATTCCACACAGCCCCCAGAATGAAGTCTGTGGGATAGGCCTGCTGTTCTCCAGTCTGCTTCATCTGGTTGAATGCAAGCATCCTGGAAGACAGTCTCTTTCTCTAGAACTCTGCAGCTCTCATCCAACATCCTCAAAAGAATTCAAGCTCATCATGTCTTAAAAATTCTTGAGATTTTTGCAGCTGATGCTCATTCTTGGCCTCTTGAAGTATTAAGCAAAATCCACGATGTAGTTATTATCACTTCTTAATCACCACTGAGGTTTAAATTGAGAGCCATGCTAAAGAAGACCAAATTCTTTCATCAGTGTATATTAGAGAAGAAATATGATACAGTTGACTTGCCTACTTTCTCCATTCCATCCCAGGAGGCAGGGACTGCCTTGGTGGCTTTCAAGACTTGAGCATTTGACCTTCAGCTTCAGCATTTAACAGAGCATAAGCAGCTATCCTATTGATGGTTGGTGAATTATTGTTCTTCCAGGTGGAGATAGCAGGGTCAGGTGCAGCTAAGAGTGGTGCCGTATGGTAGAGCACTGCTCTGCAGTCTCTGAGGTCCCGAGTTCGATTCCCAGCACCGCAAAATGGGAGAAGGACGTGGCAATCCACTCCCAAGGCAATCCCGAAACAATCAGCCATTGAAAACCCTATGAGGGTCACTATGAGTCGGATACAGACTCAACGGCACCTAACATACAACATACCAAAACCAGCCCCAGTTATTTGGATATATTACCTCATTACTTCTGGTTCTTACGGTAATTCAGATTCTTGAGACTTTTGGATAAATTAGTAAAGTGATTATGATTTATTATGGTGCTATGTGGTCAGAAAATTCGTGGAGTCAATATCATAGGGAAAGAATTTTCACTGATTTTAAGAGAAACGAACCTCAGGCCAGGGTGGGAAGCAGCCCAATCTGCAGAGGGATAAAAGCAGGAGCCAAGAAGACTTAGGAATTCAGGAACTTTGCTCTTTCTCATCTCTATTTTTCTGTCTGTAGATTTATTTTCCTTTCCCTCGGACTGCCTGCAGGACCTGCAGACCTGTTTTCACCACCCAGGCCACACGGCCCCAAACCCTGACTATCCAGGGCTTCTGAGTGCCTATCTTTTCTGTTGGTGCGAGCCGGACAGACCCAGATGAGCGGTGTATTTCTGTCTGCTTTTCCCAACTTTCAAGAGAGACTCAGATGGCGCAGCTTAGACGGGAATACTCTTCCCTCAGTAGTTTGGGCGATAACAAGAGACTGGAGTAATAGGCATTCCAGAACTGGTTTTTGTCTTTTTGCAGGAAAAGCGTGTGCCGCTTACGCGGCGAGTTAAAAATCATATTACACCGTTGGGCTCTGCGTTCTCAGGAGTCCCAGAGGTTTCCTTGCGTGGTGCATGAAGAGACCAGAGCAGGTGTGCCCCATCAGGCTGTCTCCCTGGGCACTGGAGCACTTTCACTAATGTCTGCTCCAAGAGCCGAATACTCACGTGCGCAAGACTATGCAGCAGAGCCCACAGTCTGCAGGTCCCATGCCCTCTCTAAGCCATTCGGGATGCTGAAATGGCTTAAATGGGGTAAGTAATCTGCAGAAAGCCTGCAGCCAGAGCCCCGTGGCATTCGATCCCGTCAGATCTCGGAAGCTAAGCAGGGTCGGGCCTGGTTAGTACTTGGATGGGAGACCGCCTGGGAACACCAGATACTGTAGGCTTGGAAGACGGACCCAGCAGCCCACTCCCAAAAAACAATCAGCTATTGAAAACCCTAGGAATACCAGAGAAGGACTGATAATAGTGCTTCGTCTGCTGGACACAGTGTCGCTATGATTTGGACACCGACTCCAGGGCATCTAACAACAACAATCTGCAGAAATTCGGTGGTATAGAGGAGCCAGTCCAAAGACACAGCTCTGAAACACTGCGGGCCTATGATTTTAATGACACTCAGGAACACGAGGCGGCACGACAGACCCAGAGGCAAGTGTGCAGCTGCCAGGGGAGCAGCTGGTGGGGCTCCGAGGGGCTGCGGGCCTGGCTGGGCCCCAGTCGCAGGAGGAGGCGGTGGAGGAAGAGCACAGTGTGTGGGCGGAGGCTGCCTGGCCCCGCTCCCCGCAGTCTGTTGCGTTGCTGCTTATTAGCCTGGCACACGGATTGAAAAATGTACGTTTAAATCTATTTCTGGCTGCTAAATGTGTGAAGGAAATACATAACCTTATTATTTTATTTTTGTAGAAAGACAGAGACAGATGCCCCTAACGTGTATACATTCTCTAAGAAGTTACTATTCTCTGGTGGTGCATTTTTGGATGGAAAAATCAAGGACAAATAGGTCATCGCCTCTAAATCTTCTGAAGGAATACTGGCAATGCAGAGAATAGCACTGGTAACTAATGGAGATGAGGGAGATAAAATCAGGAAACATGTCAAAATTTTTAAATTAAGGAAAAATAATCATGTCGATATAATATAAATATGATGAATATGCTATTATTTGTTAAATGCCAAATACAACAGATATAAATAGCTTTTAAAAACGGAATTAAGAAATATGTGAACACTTGCAGAAATTCCCTTGTCAGAGGTGTTTGGAAATCTTTAAAGCTTAATATCCTTTTGTGAATGGTCAGTGGGAATAATTAGAAATGAAGGAAGTCTGAAAAACAAAAACAAAAACCAAAAAACGACAACATTGCCAATATAAGAAATATATTCCTGGGAGCGGTTGTTACGATAAATTTAACTTCAACTATAATACCCTACAGTGAAAGAAAAATCTTACCAAACAAAATACCCTGACATTCATTTATTCAAAAAAATATTTTTGAGCACATCTCATATGCTACTGTTTTAAATAAACATGGGGATGTACTAATGGCAAAGAAAACACGTCTCTGCCCAAGCTTTGACTTGAGCAGGGAAAGTATCATAATCACCAATTAAATAGGTAGATGGAGCCTAAGAGATCAGCTACTCTAAATACATATTTAACACTGAAGAAACTGAAGCCCACAATGTTGTATAGGTGAAACCAGCTTCACCCTGGGCCTCTATTTTGTTTTCTGAAAAAAGTAAGCATTTCTTGTCTTATAGGTCCTTTCAAAACTCTCAAGTTATGTGACATAGAAATGTAGACATTAATCCATTTCAAAATCATCAAAAATCCATTTCAGTATTCCTATGCTTTTCTGGAAATGAAACAGGAAATCAAATAAAAAATTTAAAAAGCTGAGGTTCAGTGTTCAATATCTAATCCAGTTTTTTTTCCCCCAGGAAGTGTTAGCCATGTGATTCTTGTTAACCGTCGAAAACAGTTGTATTGTGTGATACTGACCATCTGTTTAAGCTATGGCAGATACAGTTGGAAAATCCAGAATAATGGGGACTCAGAACTGGTCCTTGTCAGAGAAGATATCAGTATAAGAAGCCACTTCAGTGAGATGCGGATGAACGTTATTAGACGGACCACCTAGGCCTCATGCCTACCTGTGCTCTAGACTAGTCACATACTAACCAGGTGTCTCTTGGTCGTCTGACCTACAGTTGCACTGCACTCTTACCATAATGCCTACCACCCACCAGGTGGTTGTAACAATTGCTGCTGAGATAAATGCTATAAAGCATATGAACAATTCAAAAGGAGTATGCTTGCCTAACTACCCAAATCATTATACATTCACAGGTACAGTAGGGGTTATGTTTGTTTGCTTTTTTTTTTTTTTTTTTTTTGGACACTCTTAATAAGATAATATAAACGAGTACTCCTCAGAGTTCATTTACATTTCTGTGTGTGTTTCATTCCATTTGTTATTCACTCTAACTCTCACATTAATTATTATTTCTAGGATTGTAACCTGGCACTATAGTGAATGTATCATCAATTTAATAATTATATGTCACTGCTTCAGACTGAATGTGTTCCCCCTAATTCATATGTTAAAATCCTAACACCTCATCATCACCTTCCCATCTCCCTCCCTGATGGTGTTAGGAGGATGGGCCTTTGGGAAGCTAATTAAGTCATGAGGGCAGAATTCTCATGAATAGGATTAGAGAAACCCCAGAGTGCTCTCTCACCCCTTTCTACCATATAAGGACACAGTGGGAAGACTTCAGTGTATGAACTAGGAAGTAGGTCCCCACCAGACCTGGAATCTTTTTGCACTTTGATCTTCGACTTCTCAGTCTCCAGAATTGTGAAAAATAAATGGTTTTTTAAGCCATTCCGTGTGTGACTGTTGTTGTTGTTAGGTGCCGCAGACTCCTGGGGCCCCTTCCTACAACAGGCGAAACACTGTTGTCACTGCTTCTCTACTTGTTGTTGTTGTTAGTTGCTGTCGAGTCGGTATCCGACTCATAGCGACCCTCATAGGGTTTTCAATGGCAGACTGTTTCAGGATTGCCTTGGGAGTGGATTGCCAGGTCCTTCTCCCATTTTTGCGGTGCTGGGAATTGAACTCGGGACCTCAGAGACTGCAGCGCAGCGCTCTACCAACTGAGCTAAATCCCAGCTTCTCTACTATTCATAGGGTTTTCAATGGCGGATTGATTTTTGGAAGTGGGTTGCCGTTCTGTCTCCCAAGCCTGCAGGACCTG
This sequence comes from Pedetes capensis, assembly GCA_007922755.1. NCBI lineage: Eukaryota > Metazoa > Chordata > Mammalia > Rodentia > Pedetidae > Pedetes > Pedetes capensis. The sequence goes on along the minus strand of VMDO01026398.1, from coordinate 4,996 downwards.
GTGTTCCCAGGCAGTCTCCCATCTGAGTAGTAAAACCAGGCCCGACCCTGCTTAGCTTCAAAAGATCAGATGCCACAGGGCTAAGCTGCAGGCTCAGTGTGTGATAGTTTTGCTATAGTGGCCCAAATGGATTAAGACAATCCCCATGTTAAAAAGGAATTAATGCTTTAATTAGCCCTCTAGTTAAAGGATAATTCTTTATTAGAGAAGTATTTGGGTATCTAAAAGTTCTATGTTAATTTATGGTTAAAATGAGTTTATTCATGATTTCCTGTCTATCTGAATCCAGATCATAGACCATGAAAATTAGATATGTGAAAAATACATGTAAGGGAATCTATTTGGCTTGATGACTTGTTTTAGAGTCTCAAGTGAAAAAAAAGAAGAAGAAAAGAAAGAAGGAAAGGAAAGAAAGGAACAATTAAACATAAGCCAATCAAGCCTAATACTGGCACTTGGGAGGCTGAGGCAGGAGGATGGAGAGTTCAAGGCTAGCCTGGCCCAGCTGGTGAGACACTGTCTTTTAAAAAAGAAAAAAGAAAAATCAATCCAAAAGTTATTCAATGCAAATACCTGATAGCATTGAATGTGTTCTAAACCATTATAGATAAGTTTCTGATTACTCTTACTTTTGCTTTCTTCTTTCTTCCTTTTTTTCCCCAGTACTTGGTGGTTGAACCCAGGGGCCTCACACGTACTTTGCAAGTGCCCTACCACTGGGCTGCACTTTTTAATTTTTTATCTTGAGACAGAGTCTTGCAAAGCTACACAGCCTGCCTCTGGCCTCAAACCTATGATCCTCCTACCTCTACCTTCTGAGTCACTGGGATTACAGGAGTGCACCACCACATCTGGCTTTCTTCTTTTTTTTGAACAACAGATTTATTGAGATATACTTCACATAGAAAAAAAAATTCACCCTTTCAAAGTGTGCAATACAGTGATTTTAGTATACTTACGAAGTTGTACAACCATCAGCACTAATTCCAGAACACTATCATCACCCCAGGGGGCTGGGATTTAGTTCAGTTGGTAGAGCACTGCGCTGCAGTCTCTGAGGTCCCAAGTTCAATTCCCAGCACTGCAAAAATGGGAGAAGGACCTGGCAATCCACTCCCAAGGCAATCCTGAAACAGTCTGCCATTGAAAACCCTATGAGGGTCGCTATGAGTCGGATACCGACTCGACAGCACCTAACAACAACAACAACCAATCATCACCCCAAATAGAAATCCCATACCTGTTAGTAGACACTTTCCATTCCCTCTCTCTGGAGCCCTTGGCAACCACTCATCTACTTTCTTTCAATATGGATTTGCCTTTTATAGACAGTTTATATAAGTGGAATCATACATTATGTGGTTTCTTTCATTCAGCATGATGCTCTCAAGGTTCCTCCATCTTTGTTTCATTTTTTGTGGCTGAGTAATATTCCATTGTATAAATATGCCACATTGTATTTCTTCAATCATCATTTGATGAACATGTTATTGTGCATGGTGAAACACACCTGTAATCCTAGAACTCAGAAGGTTAAGTCAGGAAAATTGACATGAGCTCAAGTCCAGCCTCATCTACATAGCAAGTTCTAGGCCAGTCTAGGCTATACAGAGAGACCCCATAGCAAAAAAATTTGTTTGTTTCCACATTTTAGCTACTATGAATGATGTGGCTATGTACATTAGTGTATAAGTTTTTGTGTGGACAGTTTTTCACTTCTGGGTGTTTAGCTAGAACTAGCATTGCAAGTTCATACAGCACCTCAATATTTAACTTTCTGAAGAACTGTCAAACTGTTTCCAAAGTGTATCATTTTACCTTCTCACCAACAATGAATGAGGGTTCAAATTTCTCCACATTGTCAACATCTGTGATTATCTATCTTTGTGGTGTGGGCTGGGTTTCAGCTCAGTTGGTAGAGCACTGCTCTGTATTTTCTGAGGACCTGGGTTCAATCCCCAGCAGCACAAAAATGGGAGACAGATGTGGCAGTCCACTCCTGAAATCAATCCCAAACAATCAGCCATTGAAAGCCCTATGAGGGTTGCTCTCGACTCGACAGCAGGTTCTAGTGAATATGAAGTGGTATCTCATAGTTTGGATTTGCATTTCTCTAATGACTAATTGCCTGCAGCGGTAGCCCTGTGGCATCCGATCCCGTCAGATCTCTGAAGCTAAGCAGGGTTGGGACTGGTTAGTACCTGGATGGGAGACCACCTGGGAACACCAGATGCTGTAGGCTTGGGAAAAGGACCTGGCAACCCCCTCCCAAAAATCAATCTGCCATTGAAAACCCTATGAATAGCAGAGAAGCACTGACAATAGTGTTTCCCCTGTTGTACAGAGGGTTGCTATGAGTCGGATACCGACTCAACGGCACCTAACAACAACAACAACAATGACTAATTGGGCTGGGATTTATAGCTCAGTTGGTAGAGCATTGGTCTGCAATCTCTGAGGTCCCAAGTTCAATTCCCAGCATCGCAAAAATGGGAGAAGGACATGGCAATCCACTCCAGAGGCAATCCTGAAACAATCAGCCATTGACAACCCTATGAGGGTCACTATCAGTCAGACATGACTCAACAGCACCTAACAACAACAATGACTATTTTGAGTATCTTTTCATGTGATTTTTAGCCATTTGGATATTCTGTTTAAGAAAATGTCTATTCAAATTCTTTGCCCATCTTTAATATTTATGTATGTATGTATGTATGTATGTATGTATGTATGTATTTATTGCGGTACTGTAGGTTTGAACCCAGAGACTCACACATGCTTTGCAAGCACTCTACTACTAGGAGCTGTACCCCTAGCTTATTTTCTTACTTTTTATTTTGAAAGAGTCTTTTAAATTATGCAGGCTGCCTCTGGCCTCATACTTGCTATCCTCCTGCCTCCACCTCCCAAATCAATGGGATTACAGGTATGCACCAGCATGCCCAGCTCTTTTGCCTATTTTTAACTGGATTATTTCTCCTGTTATTTTTGAATCATAAAAATTCTTTATATATTCTGAAACAAGTTCTTTATGAGATATATAATTTATAGATATTTTGTCACATTTGTGGTTTGTCTTTTCACTTTCTTAAAGTGAAGAACAAAAGATTTTAATGTTGAAGATGACCAGTTTTTGTTGTAGATTGTGCCTGGATGTTGTATCTAAGAAATTATTGTTCTATGACAGGGGCAAGTTGGCAAATGCCTATAATCCCAGCAGGTCAGGAGGAAGAGGCAGGAGGATCACAAATTTGAGGCCAGACACATCTTGTGTAATTTAGCAAGAACTTGACTCAAAATAAGAAAATAAAATAAAATTGGGCTGGGGTGCAAGCCAGTGGATCCCTTGCAAAGTATGTGTGAGCCCCTGGGTTCAAACCTCAAGTACTGAAAAAAAGAAGAAAGAAATAAAAGAAAGAAAGAAAGAGAGAGGGGGGGGAGGGAGAGAAAAGAAAGAAGGAAGGAAGGAAGGGAGGGAGGAAGGGAAGGAAGGGAAAAAGAAAAAAAGAAAAAAATCATTGCCTAATTCAAGGTCACAAAGATTTACTCTAGTATTTTCTTCTAAGGGTTTTATCATTTTAGCTCTTATATTTAGATTATCAATCCATTTTGAGTTTATAATGCTATAAGATATAAGGATCCAACTTTCTTTTGCATGTAAATATCTGGTTATCTGAGTGCCATTTGTTAAAAGAACTCTTTCTCATTCGTCTGTCTTGATCTACTTCCTTGTAGAACATCAATTAACTATCAATATGAGAGTGTATTTCTGGATTCTCAATTATATTGCTTCAATTTGCATGTGTATTTGTAGGCCACTATCACACTGTCTTGATTACTGTAGTTTGTAGTAAGTTTTGAAATTGAGAAGTATGAGCCAATTTCTATTTTTTTTAAAAGCTAGCTGAAACTTTGATATGTATTACACTGAATCTGAAGATCAATTTGGGACGTAACATACCACCCTGGCATCCCATCTCCTCAAATCTCAGAAGCTAAAATGGGTCTGGCCTGCTTAGTCCTTGGATGGGAGACTGCCTGGGAATACTGGGTATTGTAGGCTTGGGAGAAGCACCCAGAAGCCCACTCCTGAAACAATCAGCCATCAAAAACTTGATGAATAGTAGAGAAGCACTGACATAGTGCTGTGTATGGCACACCGTTGGGGAGTGTTTCATTCTGTTGTACATAAGGTCACTATGAGTTGGACCTTACTTGATGGCACCTAACAACAACCACCATCTTAACAATATTGTCTTCTAATCCATGAACATAAAATGTCTTTTCACTTATTTAGATCTACTTTAATTTCTTCCAGTGATATTTTGTCTCTCAGTGTACAAATCATTCACTCATTTTATTAAATTTATTCCTTTCATTCTTTTTGCTGCTACTATAAATGAAACTTTTAAAATTACATTTTCACATTGTTCATTGCTAGTATAAAGACTCTTTCAAAATAAAAAGTAAGAAAATAGTTTATTGATATTTTGCACACTTATCTTGTATCCTGCAAACTTTTCTGAATGTATTACTTCTAATAGTTTTTTTAAAAGATAATTCCTTGAGATTTTGTATATACAAGATCATGTCAGCTGCCAATAAAGATGGTTTTACTTTTTTCTCGCCAGTCTAAATGCTTTTTTTCCCTTTATATTGCCTAATCAGAGCATCCAATACCGTGTTTATTACAAGTAGCAAAAGTAGGCCTCTCGGACTAGAGAAGAATCCAGTCTTTCATCATTGTGTGTGATGTTAGGGGTGGGAATTTTGCAGATGGTCATAATCAGTTCAGAAGTTCCCCTGTATGGTTCTTTTGAAATGCCATTGGTGAACAAGGCTGGGCTGAAGTGTTAAAATGTATGAGATATGAAAGGTCTTTTGGGACTTCATGTCTTTTTCATTTTTTGTAATAAGGTTGGAAACAATGCCCAGTAGAGACATTCTCTGCCCTGCCCCGCCCTTCCTTTCCTTTCCCTTTGCTTCCCTTCAT